>JAVJIF010023885.1:0-73239 GCA_038442645.1 Agave tequilana
AAAGAAAACTGAAAGTGATAGGTGAAGAAGGCGATAAAATGATGATGTAAAAATAAAAGAGAAATGGTTTTGAAAATAAAAAAAGATGAAACAAAGATGAACTAAGAATTGGTGAGAACAACAATGGAAAAATGATAAAAGAGTTTTAAATTAAGTTTTTAAATAAGATAAAAGAAAACTCATGGCTACTAACTTCTAATTGCTCCACTAACCATGCTAACCTCTTAGTGATAGTACCTCACATGGATTCTTAGCTCACTAGTCCTTGACTTCAAGAGACGATACAGAGCATGACACATAGATTGTTTCTTCCGATATTCAAAACAACACATCCATACCACACAACAAGTTGCAAGCTACTATTAGATCATCAAACCGGTTAGAGGTAAGCATGAAATAAAGTTAGTATTGCAAGTTACCTTGTTAGTGTTAGATATTAGAATGTTAGAGTGTTAGTATCCATCATCATGAGCCATTAATGGCTCTTGCAAAAGCAAGGACTTGTAGAGGCTATTGATTCATGTGAATTATTAAGTAATAGTTAGATGGTTAGTGGTTAGTAGTTAGATTACCATGAGAAGAAAATTAGCTAAGTATCATGTAGAAGATGGAGAAGATTACAATAGAGAAGAAAGGAGACACATTTACATAGATTGTCACCATCTATTACATCAATCTCTCTCTTTCTTTATCTGAATCTCTCAGCCCTAATTTATGATCTAAAAATGAAATGAAAATACAAAAGAAAGAAAAGAAAAGAAAAGAAGAACACCTACACTAAAAGAGAGAAAACTAGCCTATTTCTCAATCTCCTCTGTTTCTTACCAAACCCTGCAATATTTATTGGCAAACGAAGAATCTAGAAGGCGAGACGAGGCCACACGTCAAAAATCAACGCGTGGGCCCACCATATTGCCGCAGAAATGTGACATTTGCCACGTTTTGTAGCAAAACTAGGGACTTATGTCCCTAGTTTTGGTGTGCGGATTCGTCTCACTTCGGGGACCTGTCAGATATTCTAGATTCGATTTGACGTCCAAATTTTTGTCAGACACCGCCAACGTCTAGATTCAATGTATCTTTTAGAAACTCTCTAGCTTGCCTCCTAAAATCTAGATTTAATTACCCAAAAATGGGTATAATTAAGCTCTTATTACTCCTTTGCCCCTAGACTCTTGATTATCTGCAAATAGACCAAAACACTGTTAGAAATGTAATTTTATTCATAAATTGGTAGGTAATGCGATATAATAATGCAGAATTGTACACTAATCAGCCCGCGTCTGTGCCTTTTATATATGCCCCACGTTTCAATCATTAGACTTGTGTCTAATATTGGGCTTGCATTTGGATCTAACTTTGCAAAGCGTGGTAACCTCGCCTCTGCGAGATTCACGTATAAGACTCGCGTCTAGAGTTCATGACTTTAGACCCAGTCTGTGCTTCGGATCATGTTTTTTTTGTCTTCGCAGAATTTAACCATCGTTTTTTCCTTCTTGCAGGTTGTGGCTATATTATTGGTGCTGTTTCTATGTCTTTGCCGTGTTCATTAAGGTAGACATGAAATGACTAGTTCGTTCGATTGGCGACCACTTGAGGAATCAGAACTTTTGTCCAAGGGCGAGGAAGATCCGCGTTGTTCTCGATACACATCAAGATATATTGGATATGACGCACCAGTAAGGTATCAGATTCTTCTTGATCACAATGAGTATAGTGCATTTGAAAGTCACAGGAAAGAAGACGTCACCAGTAGGTCTCAGATCCTCCCTTCACCATCTTGTTCAAAGAAGTGACAGCAACGAAAAACCCATGCTCAGATGACATTTGGTGGCGGAGCTTTCCATTAAGCAAAGAATCACGACCTTGTGAAGACCTTCACGCCAGTTGGTCTGGTGAATCACAATGTTCCCTTACATTTCAACCTCGAGAACACTATTGTTCTCAAGAGGAGAGGAAGTTGATTTTGTTTCTGATCAGAGTTTAAGAAGATGAACTTGTGTTTGTTCAATATTTCAGGCGTGAGTGCAACCTTTCACTAAGCAAGAGGGACTTCTTTGTACTCCTTTATTGTAATACTCAATCTTATTAGATAAGTGGGTATTTTGTATCACTTTCATATTTTTGAATATCATAAAAAATGACACTTTTTCCTGCCTTCTTATGTCTTAACTTTCTTTTTGTGCATTGAAATCAAGTGGAAGTAATTATCCTTGGTTTGCTAGAAGTGTGATATTTAACTTAGCGACTCAAAGTTGGAGAATTTCATTAAGAATTAAATTTACTGCTAGAGGTGTGATATTAAACTTGACAGGAGTAGAATAGGATTTATGGACTTGCCATCCTATGGATGAGAATGACAAGTTTTCATTCCGCGGAAGATTGTGATGGAGTCTTCATTAGAGGTATAGTATTATCGTAATCAAGACTCAGCTGAAAATCAGTGAGAACACTTTTAAAAGTGTGATATCAACCTATCAGTGATTTTAAGTGGACCTGCTGATTGAGTTGTACCCTGCACACAAAAATACAGAATTTTCAGAACTTTATAACAGTAGTGCAAGGTGCTCAATACTACCGTTATAGCGAGCAACTATGCTAGTCATGATCCACAAGGAGGGACTAATGATGGAAGCTTTTTGTAAGTTCTCTTTAAGTTACTTAAAATGGTTAAAGTTCTTCTCTATTCTTTAAAAAAAAGAAAATTAAGTTATAATTAGGTTAAGAATAAAGAGATAGATTAAGACGGTGGAGAAAATAGAAAATGGATTATAAAAAGAAAGTGAAAAATAATGAATAGAGTTGAGAGATAGTGATGTGGTGATCTAAACTAAAAATTAAAGAAAGAAAGTTAAACCATAAAAAAATACTTACCTACTTCTTCAGCACCTTTTTATCTTTGACCCATATCAATGATGTACCTTTGTTTGAAGGCGAACGAAGTATGAATAATAGGATCTTCCCCATTCCTGATTTACACTACGAAATGATAGGGCACGCTACATTACCATAGGAATGGCTATCCATCACCATAAGCCGTCAACAGTGCTTGCAAGGGAAAGGCAACTTTGAGGCTATCGGAATCTTTGAATTCATAAACATAGAAGAGGAAAGCAAACAAAAACAAGAATAAAGAAGAAAAGAACTTCGATTTGATTCAAATAACAATGAAAGAAAAAACTTACTTACACTGGTGTCACCCTCAATACAAGCGTTGCTCTCATTCCTCCATGAAACTCACCTCTCCTCTCAGTTACATAAATAAGATAAAAATTACCTAAAAGAGAACTAAGTTACAAACTACATAATAGCCTAACTTCTACTCTCTGCTTGATCCTTCTCTCTGCCTCTTATGTGTTGGGTATTTATGTTGGAGCAAAGGCCATTAGCCCTAGTTTTGATGATAAACAAACCATATATAGTTAGGTATTAATAAAATTGTTAAATTAAGTTTCAGATAAAATATATATTGCATTTCGGCTCCATCACAAGACTCACACATTTAGAAGTCAAGAAGATATAGATCTTAGAGCCTAACACACTAGAAGGGTTCAAGGATCAAGCAATATCGAGAAGACTATTTCAAGATTTGTATTTTTACTTTTTCTATTTGGTTAGGATTTACAGTAATTTGTTAAAACCAAGATGATAGAGTTGATAGCTTTTGGATTGACACACACATACTCATTTCATATTTCCTTTGTGTTTTCAAACAAAAATTCATTGCCAGATTTCTTACCGAGTTTCAGAAAAAACAAAGTTTCGGAAAATCAGTTTTTGGAAAAACAAGTTTTAGAAAAACTGGTTTTTTTTTTTAGAAAAGAATTTATCAAAATACAGTTCTAATTTATTTAGTGTTGATCCATGACCAAACTCTAGCTCTTCAAATCCCTATAGCTTTATTTGTATTTACTTATCAAAAGAAAATTTGTTGAAAAAATATTGGTTTCAAAAAGATTTCTAAAAATCGGTTTTGGCCCTCCGCCGGTTGACCGGGCGGTCGACCAAATGCACCAAGTGCAAACATGCACTTCGGTTGACGGCCCGGTAGACCGACTACAAGAGCAATGCTCTCTATTTGTTCCGATCGACGGACAGAGAGTTTCACTCTCTGTTTGGGAACCACGGTTGACTGTCTGGTCGACCGCTTTTCCCAACGGTCGGAAATCCGATCGTTGGTGGTCAACTGGCTAGTCGACCGGTAGCAGAAATTTCTTGCTGACTTGGCTCCAATGGCTAGATTCAGTTTGTCTTTTGTTAGGTCTTGTCCCAACGGATCTATTATATTTTCTAGCCTGATTTTCATCCCCTATAAATAGTAGGACTATAAAACAACTTAATAACAAGATTTCTAAGCTATACATCAAGTTTTCATTGTTTAGCCTGTTTGCAAAAGATTTTCTCTTGAGCCAACTATTTTCAAAATTTAGTATTTTAGCTTGAGCCTTTCTCTACTTCTCTACTTGCTATTTGTACTACGCAATCCCAATTATTTCACTTTCTCATCTTGGTTGTAGGGTTGTGCTTGTGAGCTATCTTTGTGGTTAAGTGTTGATCACCGTTTTTCTTCGATTGAGAAGTTATAAAGGTTGCGACCTCGAGTGAGCTAGTGAGCTCCAAATTAGTGTTGCGGCACCGTGAGAGAGGACAAGTGTGTCCGAAGAGTTCTAGTGAGAACTTGTAACCGATGACGATCCGGTGAGATCGGTCATAGTGGAAATCCTTCATCGTGTTGAAGGCGGGGACGTAGAGCAGTGGCTCGAATCTCGAAACATATCCTTGTGTTTGCAATTGTCTACTATCTCTCTAAACTCTACTCTCTCCCTTTACTTGCACTTATATTGCTTACTCTTTTGCAAGATCTATCTAATTGTTATTTTTGTTGCTAGTTTGTTTTAATTCCGCATCATTTGCCATTAAGTATAGCCATCACCTATTCACCCCCCTTTAGGTGATTTTCAATTGGTATCAGAGCCTAACCCTAGCTTTTGGTTTAACCACCTTAGAGAGATTCTCTTTATTGGCTATATTTATTTGTTGCATCTATTATTTGTTAGTGCACTAGACTAGTTTTCATGGCATCACTTGACTTCTCTAGCATCAAATCCCCACTCAAGTTTGATGGCTTGAACTTCCCCATTTGGAAGGTCAAAATGAACCTATTCCTAAAGTCCCTAAGAGTTAGAGTTGCCAAATCCATTACCAAAGAATTTGTTGAACCTCATGGTGATGAGGATACATGGTCAGCAACCGCTAAGGACTATGAGGCCAATACAAAAGCCCAATATGCGCTACACAAGCATTAAATGAAGATGATCTTTCTCGTGTAATTAATTGCAAATATGCTTATGAAGTTTAGAATGATCTTATTATTACTCATCAGGGGACGTCACAAGTCAAAAGATCCAAATTGACTTGCTCATTCTCAATATGAGAATTTTGATATGCTTGAAAATGAAAGTATAGATGAAATGCTCATTCAGTTCACCAAGATCATAATGCTTTATCCTCTTTAGGTGACAAGATTGATAATGACCAAAGATCCGAAAGGTCATTAGAGCTCTTCCTAAATCTGGGGAAGCCAAGGCAACCACCCTTAAGGAGCTAAACGATAGGGAGGAGATGGACTTCTCCGGCTTCGTCGATAATCTCAAACCCATGAGATGAAAATGAAGGTGAGGGAAGAAAGGGAGGCTCCAAATAAGAAAGCAATAGCTTTCAAGGCGATTCCATCCTTCTTTGATGAAGATGAATCATCGGAAGACTATGATGAGGACTTTGCCATGCTCATTAGAAAAGTGGACAAGATGTTCTACAAGCAAGGTAGACAAAGCAACTTCGAAGAGGAAGACCTCAAGGAATACTTTAAAAGAAATGGGAGGAAACGGGTTCGTGCTTCCATTGCAAAAGAACGGGTCATCTAATTGCGGATTACCCCTCTTTATAAGCTATAACCTCCTAGAATGTGCAAAAGAAGAAGAAGGCGATGGTGGCCACGTGGGATGACTTGGAGACAGAATCTGAAGAGGAGATCGACACCGCACACATGTGCTTCATGGCACATGGTGATGAAGCTTCTAAGGTAAACCTAGAAAACTCTTTAGAAGATGAGAATTTGACCTTAGATGAATTAGCACAATTTTTGAAGAATTACAAAATAAATATGAATTTCTCTTGCTCAAAATAAAAGTTGAAAAAGGAAAATGATTTATAAAGAACAAATTTGAGATTGTTTTAAATGAGAAAAATGATTTGTCAAAATCTTTTGAGAAAATGAAAATGGATTTTGAAAAATATAAAACTACTTATAAGGTAAAAGCCCAGGTATCACTTAAAATAAAATGAATTTTTTGATATCAAAAACGCATTGAGGTTTTGGATATTACTTTGAAAAAGTGTGCATTTGACTTGAACAAATTTGCATCTATGTTTCCTAAGGGAAGAACCAAGGAAACACACTCCTCATGCATCAAATACACATCATGAAAAGCATGCACACTCACATCAACACAAGCATGCATTTATGTATGGAAAAATATATTCTTGTGCTCATTGTGGCCGCAAAGGCCATTTGACGAAATTTTATTATGTAAAATTAAATATGATAAATAAAAATGTTTGGGTTCGAGAAAATACTAACCCCATAGGACCCAACAAGATTTGGGTACCAAAGGACACGCCAAACTTAATTGATAATGTGCGTCCTCCTCCTCGAAGACTTAGGGGGAGATGGTGCCTGAGTGGTGGATGCATCAAAGCTTAACGAACAAATCGTCACTTGCATCGCTATCAAAGAGGCACCTATTTGGGATTGCCCGTGGTTTGGTAACTTCTCCACTTAAAAATTTTATTCTAGCTAGACCTATACATGCATAGGATTTGCTAGTTCATTTTGTGATAATATGTTTTAATTATATAAACTTGCGTGCCCTTATTTTTTTTTGTATCTTGACTATAGTTGAGATTGTGTATTTAGTTTGCTTTTATTTCTATTCTAGCCATATTTTGTTTGTCCACGTATCAAAGTTTTTTTGGTTAATTATTTTTTTATAAGTATATTGTCAAATATGAAAATTTATTTAACCAAAATTAAGCAAATAAATAGAGATAGCAATTGCGTGCCTCAACTCTTACCTAGAGGAATGTTGAGGAGAAGTCCAGACCCTTTAAAGGGGTATTCGGCTTCAATATCTCAAATTTATTGCTTAATTATTAAGAAATATGTTGTTAATAATAATAAATAGAATAAAAATTAATTTTTAGGTGTTTTTCACGCCTATTAAAATTTTAACATTATTTTCCTGTTTTATGTGTTAAAATATACTAGATTCTAATTTCTTCTTAAAAGAAAATAAATAAAAAACAAAAATAAAACCTTTACTGTTTTTGGGCAGTTACGTTCGACCGACCGATCGACCGAGTTAGCCTGTCATAGGCCCGATCGACCGGGCGGTCGACCGATTTTGCCTGGAATACAAAAATTTTTTAGCCCGAAGCCAGTCGAACGGGCGGTCGACTGACTGAAACTGAGTTTGCTCTCGGTTTGCACCGGTCGACCGGGCTGTCGATCGAAAGTCAGTTTTGGCTGTATTTACCCAGTTTTAAATAAAGCCCTAATCCTCTAATCTCTCATTCTCATCTCACTCCACCAACTCCTCTTTCTCCCCTCTTCAATTCGCCTCCTCCCAAACCAAATCCAACCCATTAAAAAGTCTTCCAATCCAAAATTTTTCCACAAAATTCGTTAAAATCCTTCTCAGGCTCTAGATTTACAATTTTTTAAGGATTTTTCTTGGATTTTGAAGGTATAACCAAAATTTCTCCTTAATCTCTTCAATTTCTTTATTATTCTTGTTTATCCATCTTTATTTCGTGCTATTATCTTGATTAATCCTTCACCATGTCCAAAAGATCCAAATCTGAGAAGGGAAAAATCCCTAAATCATCTTCCCACCCCTTCATCTCCAAAATGCATCTCACAGATTTACAATAATCCACAATAAAGTGTTATCTCTGGTAGGACTGTGGTGCTTAGTGATTTTGAGTACCTTAATCTTGTTAATATTTTAAGTACTAGTTCTCTTGAGAATTTTGTCACCATCAAAGAACCAGTTTACCCAAAACTAGTACACTACTTCTACTCTAACCTGTCTTCTCAGAATGATCACATCAGGTCTAGAGTCATTGGCAAGGATATAAATATTTTCCTTAATAAATTTGCACATCTACTACACCTCTCCTGTGAGGGGGTAGATATTTATAATGTGGATTTACATGATTTTGCCTATCCTGACGGTGAGTTTGCCCACACAGCCTCCATATTGCTTCATGATGATGATAACCCCGCATTGGTTAGGAATGAGGAGGTGAAGTACTACACTCTCACCGCCCAACTCTTAGCTAAAATTATTTTCTATAACCTCATGCCAAAATCAGGAGAGTATAGTCACGCTAGGGGTTTTGCTCCTCTTCTGATCTATTGCCTTCTGAAAGGCATTAGAGTAAATATTCCTAAACTCATCATCGACTATATGACATCCGATCATCTTCTGGTCCCAAACTGGCACTTGCCCTTTGGGATGCTTATCACATGTCTATTGAAGCAACTCAGATTCAATCTTTCCACTGAACGGTCCATCGAACCGTCAGTTGACATTAACAACACTCTTCCCAAGAGGTTGCGTGTTAGGGAGCGTGCTCTTGCTTCTCAGCACTAGCCTATCATACCTAATATTGCTCCGGGGTCTTCTTCTGCTTCTTCTGCTTTCTTTCATCCATATCTTGCTCTCTCCACTCAGCTTAGGGAGCACAACCAGCAGATGTTCTCTTAGATGACCGCTCACTTTCAGCGGCTAGAGTAGCGAGTGGACAATGATCTCCATCACAATGTGATTCTATTCGCTATATGCAGACCTCTGTCAATGACATCTACAGTAGGTACACTTGGCCGGCTCCTCTTCTGAGAGGTCACTCATAGCCACTTCTTCTCACGGGGCCTCCTTTTGACACATGGGCTCCTCTTCTTATTGTTCCTGAGGCACCAGCTTCCCCAGAAGACCTTGATTTCCAGGGGGGTTGACCCCTTTTGTTGATGACAAAAAGGGGGAGAGTTATTTGATGGAGTTATTTGTGGGAGTTAGTTTTTATGTTTTATTTTCTATATTAGAATTTGGATATGTACTTTGTTTTATGGACATATGCTTTGTGTGGTATGTATTTGGTTTTTGAGGTGGCATGAACCTCTAAGCATGTATGGACATCTTTATTTCTGATATGGCATTATTCTTATTGTCTCTATGTGATATATGTGTAATGTTTGTGTATTCTTTATTGTTGATCCAACCATCTATCACTTATTTTGGAGGCTGGAGGTATTTCTGGATGGATGGAGGTAACATTTGTGCATACACTTTCATATCTCTGTATCCTTGTTATGCATGATGGTTGGCATGTGAGTCTATTTGTTATATCCTTCATATATGACTTATTGTGCATTTAGCCCTTTTATATCATATTCTTATATATGCTTGTGTTAAGGGGGAGCTTCACTTGAAGTCTCTTCCCAAAATATTTGTAATGACTCCATATGTTTTGTCATCATCAAAAAGGGGGAGATTGTTGCCCCAAAAGCCATTAGCCCTAGTTTTGATGATAACAAACCATATGTAGTTAGGTATTAACAAAATTGTTTAATTAAGTTTCAGGTAAAAACATATGTTGCATTTCGGCTCCATCACAAGACTCACACATTTGGAAGGCAAGAAGATTTAGATCTCAGAGCCTAGCACACTAGAAGAGATCAAGGATCAAGCAATATTGAGAAGACTATTTCAAGATTTGTATTTTTACTTTTTCTATTTTAATTAGGATTTATAGTCATTTGTTAAAACTAAGATGATGGAAGTTAATAGCTGTGGGATTGACACACACACACACACACACTCATTTCATATTCTTTTATGTTTTCAAACAAAAATTCATTACCAGATTTCTTACCTAGTTTCAAAAAATAAAGTTTCAGAAAATCAGTTTTCAGAAAAACAAGTTTTGGAAAATTGGTTTTTGTTTTAGAAAAGAATTTTATCAAAATATAGTTCTAATTTATTTTGTGTTGATCCATGATCATACTCTAGCTCTTCAAATCCCTAAAACTTTATTTTGTATCTATTTATCAAAAGAAAATTTGTTGGAAAAATATTGGTTTCAAAAAGATTTCTAAAAACTGGTTTTGGCCCTCAGCCGGTCGACTGGGCGGTCGACCGACATGCACCAAGTGCAAATGTGCACTTCTATCGACTGTCTCGGTCGACCGGCTGCAAGAGCAGTGCTCTCTGTTTGTTCCGGTCAACCGACAGAGAGTTTCACTCTCTGCTTGGGAACCATGGTCGACCGTCCGTTTGACATGTTTCCCAACGGTCGAAAATCCGACCGTTGGAGGTCGACTGGCCAGTCGACCGGTAGCAGAAATTTTTGCTGACTTAGCTCCCAACGGCTAGATTCAGTTTTGTCTTTTGTTTGGTCTTGTCCCAACAGATCTATTGTATTTTCTAGCCTGATTTTCATCCCTATAAATAATGGAACTATGAAACAACTTAATAACAAGATTTCTAAGCCTTACATCAAGTTTTCATAGTTTAGCTTCTTTGCAAAAAATTTTCTCTTGAGCCAACTATTTTCAGTTTTTAGCATTTTAGCTTGAGCCTTTTCTCTACTTCTCTACTTGCTATTTGCACTACACAATCCCAAGTGTTTCACTTCCTCATCTTGGTAGTAGGGTTATGCTTGTGAGCTATCTTTATGGTCAAGTGTTGATCACCATTTTTCTTCAATTGAGAAGTTGTAGAGGTTGCGGCCTCGAGCGAGCTAGTGAGCTTTAAGTTGGTGTTGCAGCACCGTGAGAGAGGACAAGTGTGTCCAAAGAGTTCTAGTGAGAACTTGTAACCGATTGACGATCCGGTGAGATCGGTCATAGTGAAAATCCTTCACGTGTTGAAGGCGAGGACGTAGAGCAGTGGCTCGAACCTCGAAACATATCCTTGTGTTTGCGATTATCTACTATCTCTCTAAACTCTCCTCTCTCTCTTTACTTGCACTTATATTACTTACTCTTTTACAAGAACTATCTAATTGTTATTGCTTATTGCTAGTTTGTTTTTAATTTCACATCATTTGTCATTAAGTATAGCCATCACCTATTCACCCCCCTCTAGGTGATTTTCAATTTATAGCATAGAAATGGATAAGGAAACAAGTTGAAATATAGGGGGAGCTGGCTATTTTTGAATTTGAATCCTTCCCTTATATCCAAACTTGATTTGATGTGAATATTCATTTCTGATCTGCAGTTTGTTCGCATGTTGATTACTAAATATAGCTTATCAAATGATAGAATTTAAACAGTGATCAATCCTTTAAGTCTTCTTTTTGGATTATCTTGAATCATCAGATTTGAGATTCGGTAGCGAAAGTTATGATTCAAACACTAAAATATATCCAGTCTGAATCTGAGTAAAAATTGCTTCATCTCATCCGTTGATCTTCTCTCTATCCATTTATCCCTTTGGATTTTGAATTTGGATTTGGTTTCTATTTGGTGTTATCTTTATAGTTTGCCCTGATATTCAGCAGAATATTTACCCCAATCCCTAATTTATTCTGGATGTGGTAATATCCACATAGATCCTTAAGTTAATCGAACTGATTCACCAAAATCTTATTTTTAACTGACTAGATCTGGGATCATCCTCAGCTAACTAAATAAATTCAGTTAAATTGATTTTAACTGGTATTTATTTGGTTTAATCCTCTTTCTCTTCATTATTACCTTCTGCAAAATAGACATTTAAGATAAGAAAATTAGCAGATTTATTATATAATATATGTAAGAGTATAATGAAAAGAATGCAAAATATGTGTACGATCACCTGCCATTCTATTGATGAGAATAACAAGTAAGACTAGACCCATCGAGGATCTAAGTATTTCTTTACCGTCAGAGATATGATATTAACTTAACAGAATGGAATGGTTCCTGTCAGAAGTGTGATATTAACTTAACAAGAATGTGAGCTAGAGGTGTACTGTTAACTTAGCTCCATTAGAATTTCAATTTCGTTAGGAAAATTGAAGATACCACTGTCATAGGTGTAATGTTGAACTTAATAGTGGGGGTAATGCTAGAGGTGTAATTTTGAACTTAGCATTGGTCATCTCAACTTCGATATGGAAACTCGAGGGAAAGTCATTGTCATAGGTATATTGCTGAACTTAACAACAAACTAGATGCTAGAGGTATGATATTAAACTTAGCATCGCTCGTCTCATCTTTGATATGTAAGCCAGAGGAAAGTGACTGTCAGAGGTGTAATGTTGAACTTGGCAGTAAGTTGATTACTGTTAGAGGTCTGATATTAAACTTAATAGTAATCTGTCAGAGGTGTAATATTATCATGACAAGAGTTGATTTGCAATATGAGCAATTTTGAGGACCTGCCATTTTATTGAGGAGAATTGGCAAGTGAAGTTTGAGTTGTTAAAGTTGTAGTGTTAACTTGGCAATTTTGAAGACTTGTGACTCTATGTAAGGAGTGACAAGTGAAAATTCGTACTCGTAGGGGAGTACTGAAACTTTTCACTATTAGAGGTATAGTGTTAACATAGCAGTGATTCAGCTTGTGGACCTACTATTACATGGGAGGGAATTGGTAGCGAACTTTGGTGGGGAAATAAAATAAATTGTCAGAGGTATAATATTAACTTGACGAACCCCATGGGGATTAAGAAAAATGGCTTGTCAGAGGTTCATTGTTAATGTGACAAGTTTGTGCCTATTTTGCTGGGAAAATAGACACAGGTATTTTTGTAGTCCTACCTTTCCATGGGAGGGGATTGGTAAGGGATTTTGGAGGGGAGACGCGACCAAGTCCCTTGGGATTTTTAGCAAACCCTCACAGATTCTGTATGCCTTTACCAACTACCATTTGAGTTGGACTAGCCATGCTATTCTCCTCAGCATGATGAGTTATCGAGGACTTATGTTGGATTTAAAGGCCAACATTTTTCTCTATCCTTAGTCGTCAGAGGCGTCAGATGTTCATAGATAAACTAGAGAAGAGTAACAAGGCTAAGACTGAAGTTTTGCACTTTGTCGTTTCTTCAATGTTTACATCATTCATTATAATGTAACCTATGTTTGGTCGACTCGACAATGATCGACCGTAATGTTATCCATTGAAGAAAGAAGGATTTCTTTGGCGCTCTTTCAACCATCTTGGATCTACAAGTTTTGATCAGAGGTGTAATGTTAACCTGATCATGAGACAATCCTAGTATGGATAGTACTTCTTCAAGAATCTGTCATAGATAGGCATCATGAGCATATCACCGTCTGGGGTTATGAGACGGTATGCTCCATTCGAGTAGACTGACTCTACTGCAAATGGTCCTTCGAGCCGGAATTTTCCTTTTGTTTTATGTGTTATCGCCATGGGTCTTCTGACAGCTAAGACAAGGTCATCTTTTTTGAAATTCTGCTCCTTGACTTTCTTGTTGAAGGTTCTAAAAATTCAAGCTTGATAAAGCTCGATTTGCCATTGAGCTTGCAGGAGTTTATCATTCACAGATTCTAGCTCCTGGAGTCGCAGTTGATGCTTCTCCTCATTTGTCATCCTCATTGTCAAGGTGTTTGAGCTAAAACCTGCACACAAAAAATACAGAATTCAGAACATAGAATAAAGAGTGCAAGTACTCAATACTACTATAATAGTAAGTAGCTATGCAGGTCATGATCCACAAGAAAGGACTAGCGATTGAAGCTTTTTTTTAGCATGTTCTCTTTTAAGTTACATTCAATGGTTAAATATCTTCTTTCAGCTCTTTAAAAGATAAAGAAAAATAAGTTAAAGTTAAGTTAGGAAGAATGTGGTAGATTGAGAAGGTGGAGAAAATATAAAATGGATATATACAAAGAAACTGAAAAGAGTGATAAAAGAATTGGGTGTTGATGGTGTTGGTGATCTAAACTAAAGAATTAAAAGAAAGAAACTAAAAACCTAAAAAAACTTGCTTACCTCTTCGGCGCTTGCTTACCTTTGAACCGTATCGATGATGTGCCTTTGTTTGAAGACGAACGAACTATGATAAATAGGATCTTCCCCATTCCCGATTTACACTATGAAATGAAGGTGCAAGCTATACTACCATAGAAATAGATATCCATCACCATAAGCCATCAACAGCACTTGCAAGGGCAAGGCAACTTCGAGGCTATCGGATTCATTTGGATCCACAAACAAAGAACAGGGAA
Source organism: Agave tequilana (assembly GCA_038442645.1). NCBI lineage: Eukaryota > Viridiplantae > Streptophyta > Magnoliopsida > Asparagales > Asparagaceae > Agave > Agave tequilana. Next base: position 14,306 of record JAVJIF010023885.1, read on the forward strand.
ACAAATAAAAATAAGAATAGAAAAGAAAAGAAAAGAAAACTTTGACTCGATTCAAATAACAATGAAAGAAAAGATTACTTATACTGGTGTCACTCTCAGTACAAGCTTGTTCTCATTCCTCCATAAAAGTCTCATCTCCTCTCACTAACATAAAGAAAATAAAAATTACATAAAAATCTAAGTTACAAACTACAGAATAGCCTAAATTCTACTCTCTCCTTGGTCCTTCCTCTGCCTCTGATGCGTAGAGTATTTATAGCATAGAAATGGATAAGTAAATGAGTTAAAAGATAGGGAGAGCTGGCTATTCAGAATTTGAATCCTCCCCTTATCTCTGAACTTGATTTGATGTGGATATTCAATTCTGACCTGCAGCTTGATGACGTATTGATGACTGAATATAGATTATTAAATTACAGAATTAGAAATAGTGATCAACTTAAGAGTTGTACCCTTTAAGCCTTATTTCTGGATCATCTTGAATCATCAGATGTGAGATTTGATAGCGAAAGTTATGATTCAAATATTAAAATGTAACCAGTATGAATCTGAGTCAAAATTGCTTCATCTCATCTATTGATCTTATCTCTATCCTTTTATCCCTTTGGATTTTGAATTTGGTTTCAGTTTTTATTTGATGTAATCTTTATGATTTGCTCCGATTTTCAGCTGAATATTTTCCCCAATCCTTGATTTGTTCTGGATGTAGTGATATCCTCATAGATCTTTAAGTTAATTGAATTGATTCACCAAAATCTAATTTTTAACTGACTAGATCTGGGAACATCCTCAGTTAACTAAATAGATCCAGTTAAACCTGATTTTAACTGGTATTTATTTGGTTTAATCCTCTTTCTCTTCATTATTATCTTCTGTAAAATAGACATGTAAGACAAGAAAATTAGCAGATTTATTACATGACAAATATAGGAGCGTAATGAAAAGAATGCAAAATATGTGCACTATCACACCCCCCACACCTATCTTTTGCTCGTCCTCGAGCAAAATAAAAAAAATTAAACCAAAGATTATTAGACAACTTTCGTAAGTTACGTGATTGCACTGAGCATGTGCAACAAGCCGTTAAACCTCTAAGTTTCCCTAGAGGACGAGTTTTGTCTCGTGAGGGTTTTCAGTGGATTACACCCTCAAAATTCATAAAGAAAGAGAAACAAAGTGTTAGATTTCGAAAACACATTTTGAAGAGAAAGAATATTTGAAGTATTATTATAAGAGTTCAAGTAATCTATAAGTTATAGGAAAATTGAATTTTCATTCCTAACCTTAATCTTTATTCAAAAACTTGTTATTAATCAAGGTAAGGAGACAAGTTGTATTTCTCATCTAGTATATTATTTTACCTTAAGTTATATGCACCTTTGTAACGATGAAATTTTGACTCAGGGTTCTTTAACTCTAACTCTTATGCCTTATTATTTCTCTTTTATTTTTTTTATTTTTGGTGATATTATTTCTTAATTCTATTAGGATTTCTAATCTACCCATATAACAAGCCTTTAATCGGTGACTCCCAAACCAAACGGTCTTAGGGCACCGGGTGAGAAAATACCTAAAGGACTTAAGAACTCGAGCAAATAAAGTCACAAAACTAAGGATTTTATTATATGAACCGCTTTTAGGCATGAATACTTATGCTTATGAGTACAAATACCCAGCTTAATCAGAGAATTTTATATATATATTTTTTTTTTTCTTTTTTTAAATAAGGCATAAGAATCTTTGTTTTTGAATCCTAAGTGTGTAAGTGTATAAGCATGCATATATCATCAAGGTAAAATCATGACTAAATTATTTTTTCAAATTTTCTTCCTAACTTAGGAAATCAAAGAAATAATCTTATTTTGATCAATATAAGAAATCCTAATTATGATTCGCCTATTCCTTAAAATTGACTTAATTTCTTACAAAAAATATGTAAAAATATTGTTTCTATTTTCAAAAAGTTTTTAAAATTAAAGAAAATGTTATAATTTTTTAAAAAAAGAAAACCTAAATTATATTAGAACCCCCCCACACCTATCTCATGCATTGTCCTCAATGTATGAATTAATGCATAGATGCATGAAAAAGAAGAAAGAGAAGGAAAATACTACCTTATGGTGGTCGTTCCCGTGGTGGTCTGATTGGGGGCAAGCGCTGCTACCTAATCAAGATAATGTGGTGGTTTACGGAATCCACCTTTATTGACCTCTTTTATATTTACATATTTACAGTCCCCAATATGAATAGGATCATGAAAAATCCTATCGTGAAACTTACTCACTTTACATGACCAATCTTGAAAAATCATCGCAGAGTCATCATGGTCTATATCTATATCCAACAAAAGAATGTGACTTTGTGGAATAGTTAACTTGAACTCAAGAATGATAGGTTCAGGGACCAATACTAACTCAGGAAAATCAACTTTGGGTTCGAGAGTTAGTTTGGGTTCGAGAGTTGAGTTTAAGTCTAAAAATTAAAATTCATATTCTTTTCCCATTAATGGAATGTGACTATCCAAAATTGGTGATTCCATTTCTAAATTTATGGGTACAGGAATAAATGTTGACTCGAGAAATTGGTTCAAATTGGGTAAGAATATCGGGTCAACATAGATTCGAAGATGGAAACTGAGTCATTAAGTTGGGGATCGGGTGCACATTCATAATCAAGTTCAATCGGGTGCACATTTATAATCAAGTTCAATCTCATTAAAATGAAAACTTGCCAATTCATCAATAGATTGATATTGGTCAAGCTCAAGATATTGTGCTGAAATTGAATCTTGGTGAAAGTCTTCAAGATACCATGATTCTTGGTTTTCATTAATATGGCTAGAAGTGTCGAGAATAGTCAAAGATTGAGTAGGGAGAGTTTCCTTATTTCTACGCATGTTTTCCAATCTACTAAGTCTTGCTTCTATCGTATTGAGTGGATCATTTTTGAATTGAATTATTATTCCATACTCTTTTCTAAGTTGGCACGTTCTTCTTGAAAAATAGAGTAAGGATCTGTGACTTGAAAGTTTTGACAGGATTTAGAGTCTTCTAAAATTTGAATTCATCGCTCAAGCTCATCTAAGGCTTCCATTCTCTTTTCCCAGTCAATTGATTCTTCTAATGGTTGTTCGGGAGGAGTATATGAAGCTAGATGTTAGTAGGGTGGTTGACAATATGACTCGGGAGAGTTATATCCCCATTGACTCTGTGAAGAGTAGTGATGATTATTCCAGTCTTGTTCATAGTATTGGGACTTAGGCATGTATTGATTCGGATAAGACCAATCCGGCACACTAGGTTGGTTAAAGTTATGATATGGCGGGTTGGTAATATCTGAAAAAATGGTCGGGGTGTAACATGGACTAAAATTGGAAAATTAGTTGTTATAAGCCATATCATACAAGAATTATCAGAAACAAAGAAAAACAAACAAATAAATAAATAAAAAGAAAAAAATCTAATCTAAATTAGGATAAATCTTAGGCCTAGACGACTCCTAACTGGTTAGCCTATCCACAGGGGGTATATTGCCGAATCTGATCACAAGTTAATCGGCCAGGCAGGGGAAAGATCAGTGAGAGGTATCCATGCCTAAGCAACGGGCCTAATTATGCCAAACCATTAACCTTCGGTATTTCGCCCCTCAATCTCCAATCTTAGACACCGATTTGGTAAGTGTCAAATTCTAACCAACTTCCCCCTTAGGTCAGTCTTCTATACAAGTCTGAGATCTCTCTAGGGCAAACGTCTACTTAGTTTTATTTAGGCTTGGGTTAGTGAGTGAGGAGATTGTTTGTGGGCTAAGGGAGGGTAATGACTTCCCCACCTTATCTTGTTTATAGAACAAGCCCTTAAATAAATTTAGTGTAATATGTACATGAAAAGCAACACTTAAGCAATATAAATAATTCAAAAGTATTCCTATACTATATGCTATGCAGACGTACCTTTGCTCCAGCACTCTTCAACAGTAATGTAAAATATAAACGAATTAGACACGTGCCTAAATGCAAGTCTAAACGTTTTTATTATTTAACAAACATCATTTTACTGTTGAGATTAGAAAGTATGTACAGTAAGACAAACAAGAAAATAAATAGTTACAGAAATTTAGCTTTGCAATTTAGCCAACCTGAAGAAATACAGGTTAGTAGTTCACTCAGATTGCCACTAGAATGTCGCAAATCTGAGGGCTTCTGGGCTCTGCTTTCTTGAGCAGAGTCCAGGGTCACTTATATGTCCACTGCAACAAAAATTTTCTTAATATTTATCACTGCACACCAAGAACAAAGAAGAAAGTTAACTAAAAATGTAAACTTAAAAAGAGAATTACTTACTGTCCCTCCCCGGTAACGGCGTTAAAATTTGATTGAGCTAAAACTTACACACAAAAAATATAAAATTTTAGAACTTAGAATAAGGATGCAAGTACTCAATACTACTGTAATAGTAAGTAGCTATGCAGGTCATGATCCACAAGGAAGGACTAGCGATTGAAGCTTTTTTTTAGCAAGTTCTCTTTTAAGTTACATTCAATGGTTAAATATCTTCTTTTAGTTCTTTAAAAGATAAAGAAAATAAGTTAAAGTTAAGTTAGGAAGAAAGTGGTAGATTGAGAAGGTGGAGAAAATATAAAATGGATATATGTAAAGAAACTGAAAAGAGTGATAAAAGAGTTGGGTGTTGATGGTGTTGGTGATCTAAACTAAAGAATTAAAAGAAAGAAAATTAAAACCTAAAAAAACTTGCTTACTCTTCGGCGCCTGCTTACCTTTGACCCGTATCGATGATGTACCTTTGTTGAAGGCGAACAAACTATGACAAATAGGATCTTCCCCATTCCCGATTTACACTATGAAATGAAGGGGCAAGCTATACTACCATAGAAATAGATATCCATCACCAGAAGCCATCAACTGCACTTGCAAGGGCAAGGCAACTTCGAGGCTATCAGATTCATTTGGATCCACAAACAAAGAAGAGGGAAACAAATAAAAATAAGAATAGGAAAGAAAAGAAAACTTTGACTCGATTCAAATAACAATGAAAGAAAAGATTACTTATACTGGTGTCACCCTCAGTACAAGCTTGTTCTCATTCCTCCATAAAAGTCTCATTTCCTTTCAGTAACATAAAGAAAATAAAAATTACATAAAAATCTAAGTTACAAACTACAGAATAGCCTAAATTCTACTCTCTCCTTGGTCCTTCCACTGCCTCTGATGTGTAGTATTTATAGCATAGAAATGGATAAGGAAATGAGTTAAAAGATAGGGAGAGCTAGCTATTTCAGAATTTGAATCCTCCCCTTATCTCTGAACTTTATTTGATGTGGATATTCAATTCTGACCTGTAGCTTGATGACGTATTGATTACTGAATATAGATTATCAAATTACAGAATTAGAAATAGTGATCAACTTAAGAGTTATAGCCCTTTAAGTCTTATTTCTGGATCATCTTGAATCATCAGATGTGAGATTTGGCAGCAAAAGTTTTGATTCAAATATTAAAATGTATTCAGTCTGAATCTGAGTCAAAATTACTTCATCTCATCTGCTGATCTTCTCTATATCCTTTTATCCCTTTGAATTTTGAATTTGGATTCAGTTTTTATTTGGTGTTATCTTTATGATTTGCTCTGATTTTCAGCTGAATATTTTCCTCAATTCTTGATTTGTTCTGGATGTAGTGAAATCCTCATAGATCTTTAAGTTAATCGAATTGATTCACCAAAAATCTAATTTTAACTGACTAGATCTGGGAACATCCTCAGCTAACCAAATAGATCCAGTTAAACCTGATTTTAACTGGTATTTATTTAGTTTAATCCTCTTTCTCTTCATTATTATCTTCTGTAAAATAGACATTTAAGATAAGGAAATTAGCAGATTTATTACATGATAAATATAGGAGCGTAATGAAAAGAATGTAAAATATGTGTACTATCACACCCCCACACCTATCTTTTGCTCATCATCGAGCAAAATAAAAAAATTAAACCAAAGATTATTAGACCACTTTTGTAAGTTACTTGATTCCATTGAGCATGTGCAACAAGTCGTTAAACCTCTAAGTTTACCCTAGAGGACAAGTTTTGTCTCGTGAGGGTTTTCAGTGGATTACACCCTCAAAATTCATAAAGAAAGAGAAACAAAGTGTTAGATTTTGAAAACACATTTTGAAAGAGAAAGAATATTTGAAGTATTATTGTAAGAGTTCAAGTAATCTATAAGTTATAGAAAAATTGAATTTTTCATTCCTAAACTTAATCTTTATTCAAAAACTTGTTATTAATCAAGTTAAGGAGTCAAGTTGTATTTCTCATCTAGTCTATTATTTTACCCTAAGTTATATGCACCTTTGTAACGATGAAATTTTGACTCAGGGTTCTTTAACTCTAACTCTGATGCCTTATTATTTCTCTTTTATTTTTTATTTTTTGGTGATATTATTTCTTAATTCTTTTAGGCTTTCTAATCTACCCATATAACAAGCCTTTAATCGGTGACTCCCAAACCAAACGGTCTTAGGGCACCGGGTGAGAAAATACCCCAAGGACTTAAGAACTCGAGCAAATATAGTCACAAAACTAAGGATTTTATTATATGAACCGCTTTTAGGCATGAATACTTATGCTTATGAGTACAAATACCCAGCTTAATCTGAGAATTTATATATATATATATTCTTTTTCTTTTTTTTAAATAAGGCATAAGAATCTTTGTTTTTGAACCCTAAATGTGTAAGTGTATAAGCATGCATATATCATCAAGGTAAAATCATGACTAAATTACTTTTTCAAATTTTCTTCCTAACTTTGGAAATCAAAGAAATAATCTTATTTTGACCAAGTATAAGAAATCCTAATTATGATTCTCCTATTCCTTAAAATTGACTTAATTTCTTACAAAAAATATGTCAAAATATTGTTTTATTTTCAAAAAGTTTTTAAAATTAAAGAAAATGTTATAATTTTTTTTAAAAAGGAAAACCAAAGTTATATTAGAACCCTCCCCCACACCTATCTCATGCATTGTCCTCAATGTATGAATTAATGCATAGATGCATAAAAAAGAAGAAATGGAAGGAAAATATTACCTTATGGTGATCATTCCCGTGGTGGTCTGATTGGGGGCAAGTGTTCTACCCAATCAAGATAATGTGGTGGTTCACAGAATCCACCTTTATTGACCTCTTTTCTATTTACATATTTACAGTCCCCAATATGAATAGGATCATAAAAAATCCTATCATGAAACTTACTCCCTTACATGATCAGTCTTGAAAAATTATCACAGAGTCATCATGGTCTATATCTATATCCAACAAAAGAATGTGACTTTGTGGAATAGTTGACTTGAACTAAGAATGATAGGTTCAGGGACCAATACTAACTCAGGAAAATCAACATTGGGTTCGAGAGTTAGTTTTGGTTCGAAAGTTGAGTCTAAGTCCAAAAATTAAAATTCATATTCTTTTTCCATTAATTGAATGTGATTATCTAAAATTGGTGATTCCATTTCTAATATATGGGTACAGGAATAAATGGTTGCTCGAGAATTGGTTCAAATTGGGTAAGAATATTAGGTCAACATAAATTCGAGATGGAAACTGAATCATAAAGTTGGAGATCGGGTGCACATTCATAATCAAGTTCAATCTCATTAAAATGAAAACTTGCCAATTCATCATAGATTGATATTGGTCAAGCTCAAGATTTTGTGCTAAAATTGAATTTTGGTGAAAGTCTTCAAGATACCATGACTCTTGGTTTTCGTCAATATGACTAGAAGTGTCGAGAATAGTCAAAGATTGAGTAGGGAGAGTTTCCTTATTTCTACACATGTTTTCCAATCTACTAAGTCTTGCTTCTATCATATTGAGTGGATCATTTTTTAATTGAATTATATATTCCATACTCTTTTCTAAGTTGGCACATTCTTCTTGAAAAATAGTGTAAGGATCTGTGACTTGAAAGTTTTGATAGGATTTAGAGTCTTCTAAAATTTGAATTCATCGCTCAAGCTCATCTAAGGCTTCCATTCTCTTTTCCCAGTCAATTGATTCTTCTAATGGTTGTTCGAGAGGAGTATATGAAGCTAGATGTTAGTAGGGTAGTTGACAATATGACACGGGAGAGTTATATCCCCATTGACTCTGTGAAGAGTAGTGATGATTATTCATTTCTTGTTCACAGTATTAGGACTTAGGCATGTATTGATTCTGATAAGACCAATCCGGCACACTAGGTTGGTTAAAGTTATGATATGGCGGGTTGGTAATATCTGAAAAAAGGTCGGGGTGTAACATGGACTAAAATTCAAAAATTAGTTGTTATAAGCCAAATCACACAAGAATTATCACAAACAAAGAAAAACAAACAAATAAATAAACAAAAGGAAAAATCTAATCTAAATTAGGGTAAATCTTAGGCCTAGACAACTCCTAACTGGTTAGACTATCCACAGGGGGTATATTGCCGAATCTGATCACAAGTTAATCGGCCAGGCAGGGGAAAGATCAGTGAGAGGTATCCGTGCCTAAGTGTAACACCCCGCTTCCAGAATACATACTTAGTTGCGTATTCAAATTTCTCGATCGTATTTTTTTGATTTACTTTCTGTATTTATTTTGTATTATGAATTATTTATATGATCGTTTTACCTTGGATCCGGATTCGTGGACTCGGATTCAGTCCTAGTCTGAACCGGGACCCGATCTCAGGTTATTACTCGATTTAGTCTTTTTAGAAATCAAATTGACTAATTTCAGTTTTAAACATTATTTTTCAGTATTTTAGATTTTTCATAATTTTCTGAAATTTTTCAAAATTAAATTGAAAATCTTCAAAACCGGTGTCGACCGACACCGCTGACCGATTCTTAGATTTTTTATTTACAAACGGAGTTGAATTTTAAGAAATGACTTTCCCATAACTTCTTAAAATCACATTTTCTATCTAAATACTTTTTCTGAGATTTTTCTGAATTTATCAAAATTTCACTGGGTTGGTGTCGGCCAGTTTCACTGGTTGATTCCAGGAATTTTAGTTTATAATTGGAATCAAATTTCTGGATTCTGCTTTTATATTACTTCTTAAAATTATATTTTCTCCTTTCTGGCATTTTCTGAGATTTTTCAGATTTTATCAAAATCCGGCCGACCCGGTATACACCGGTATTGACGGTTGGCTTCAGAATTTTTATTTTGAAAATAGGATTGAATTTCTAAAAATCGATTTCACCAAAATTGTTTATATAATATTTATTATTTTTGAGAATTTTTGGGAAGCTTTGCAAGCTACTTTATTTTTTGGACTTTTCCGGAGTTTTCGGTGTTTTCCCAGATACCGAAATTTATCCAGATATTATATTTATATATTCTTCTTCTCATTTTCTCTCTCTCCTCAGACGCAAGTCTCACCAGACTCAGATCTGGTCATTAAATGCGAAGATTTACATTCTTTCTGCATTAATGCATTGCTAATCAATTCCAATCAAGTCATTATGACTTTTGTCCTTTTGTTAAACGCAACTTCCGCATTTTTCCTGGACGTAAGATTCCCTCACTGCGTCTGGACAACTGCTAGACGCAGTTTTGTATGTGAGACGCAGCCTTTGGTTTTTAAAGAGACGCAACTCTCTTTATTGTATGGCACACTTGTAATTATCTAAACAATCCCCTTATATATACACCTCCTTTTCTTTCCTTCTCTTTCACTTTTTTCTTCTCTTCCTTCTTCTCCAACAGCAGCCAACGAAGAAGGGCAGCCCAAAAAAAAACAGCCTTGCCATCCATTTGGCTGGCCATCCTTTCCACCTCCTCCATCTTTTCCACCACCTATTCCACCACCTTTATTTCCTCCATCATTTCCACCATTCCAACAACCATAATACCACCTCCATACCACCTTCTTCTTCCTCTTTTCCACCAAGAAACACCAAGAAACCCACTTTCACCGCCAAACTTCACCACCTTCCCCCACCATTACCTACACCACCTTGACCACCACCATCCACGCCATCTTCCTCTACTCAGAATACTCTTTCCAACGGACCTACTCGTCGCTCTCCGAACCACCATTTTAAAAACTCCGAAATCTCAAATTTCACTAGAGTTGCACCACCATTGCTTGGGCTTGGGGCTTTGGCCACCTATCTCCAGCCACTTTCGGCCGTCTCCGGCCACCTCCGGCCGCCGCCGGCAACATCGCCGACCATCCCCCTCCCTTCTTCTTTCTTTTCCTTCCCTTCCTTCTTTCTTTCCTTTCCTTCTTTCTTTCTTTCTTTCCTTTCCTTCTTTCTTTCTTTCTTTCCTTCTCTTTTCTTTCCTTCTTTCTTTTTCTTTCCTTCCTTTAATTCATTCCCTGCGTCCCCCTCTCCCTTTCTTGCGTGTCTCACATCCCCCCTGTCACTCTCTTTAATTACTAGACGCGGATTTTATCCCCTGCGTCCAAGTAATTATTTAACATGACCTTCGCGTTCTTATATCAACACGACGCAAAGTTCATGCTCGCGTTTGCGTTCTCCTCGTGTCATTGCTAGAACGCCGCGTTTGTGACATCTACGCAACGCGACTCCCGCGTCTGCGATTCCCGCGTCTCCATTCTCTCTCCTTCTTTATTGAACGCGTTTACGCGTTAGTTACCTGAATTCCAGAGATTGGGAATTTCACAGTATTTTTCGTATTTAGGCGAGTGTCCTCGCCTTCCCTTTGGACTTTCCTCCATTGTCGGGTTGACTTGTATTGCATTATGTATCTATATCGGTATTCCTGTTTTATATTGTGATGTACATACTTGTCATGTTAACACTTGATATACACCTGTCTGTATCATTTAGTAACCGACGTGTTACCACCTGACATGACTTACTACTTATAGCTTGTTCCTCATTATAATATGATTTATCACCTGCTTCTTGTCACGTTGATACTTGACCTATGGCTATCACATTCACGGGAATCCTACCATGTTATCCTGTGTTACATACAGTGACTTGAATTATGTACTTGTTATTCTGTATTCTATATGCAGTGACCTGAATCTACAATACTTATGTACTCCTAAATTCCTGATCATGTCCTGCTCATGTTATCCCCGTAAATTGATAATCACATGTTAAATTATAGTAAGACAACTTGTACCAGGTTTGGGGGAAACTGATGGGCCCTGATTAATCATGTTTATGGTGGTCTTATCGAGTCACGCGTTGCCACATACTTGAGGGATCACCTGGCGGCCACCAGGGATTCCGTGGGGTGTGCTGGCACCCCTACTTCTGTTTATTCCTGCCGGGTATGCACACGCCCTAGGCCTATTTCTATGGGATCTGGATACTCTATTCCTGTTCGGGCTAAATAAGTCCCGGTACCTAGCGGTACGTTCGGCTCAGCACCGGATACTCCTGGACCGTTGTCCCAGGCATATACGGGGCCCATCCGAAACATGATTTATCGAACTTTATCAGTTTTCAAATAACTTGCTCCATAAGTTGTAAGTGGAGGTATGTGGAATGGGACACATACTGAAGCCTGGAACTTAGACGGCCCAATCATAATAAGATGCTAATATACAATTTGTTGTGTCATTTTGTAACTCAGGTTGTATGTGCTTGGATTATGGTGATATGGGATAAAGGTATATAGATGAGGGTTTCCTTGTTTGGATTATTCCCTCAATGTACTAGTCTCATGGAGCCGTGACCTGAGTCGTGCGATCGGTTTTTGCTCGTAATTAGTTTTATTCAGTTTTTTATCAATTTTATCAGTTTTATGTTAGTTTAGGAGATATCTGGTGTTTCCTTGTCTACTTTATTCATTGTCTCGTTACCTGCTTTTATCATCTTATATCATATATGATCCCGGCTAGATATCGATTACTGTCTCTTTACTTGCTCCTGCATGCCGCTGCTCATGACACGGTTTCCAATGCATGTTCACGTTTCGGATTTATCAATACACATGTGCTTATCTCAGCACGCCATCTGGCTTTCGCATCACCACTCGCCGGGGAGTTTTGACTCCTTTGGATTCTCATGTCCAGGTCTCGAAGCTTGGACTGAAGGGGATCTTCTTGCTGAGGATTAAGCTCACTTCTGCGGAGTGGACAGACCAGTTGTAGCTCCAGTCCCATCCTTGCTCCTCCTGATTGACTTGCGGCATCTCCTGCTATCTCGTGAGCACCCTTTTGTACTGTTCATACATGTACATCTCTTTGTATTCTCGCATTTGCGCCTATCAGTGATGTAATATTCTTGTAATATTTGTCACCTCTGGTGATAACTTTGTAATTGTACTCATATGTTGGAATGTATAATGCACCACGTGCTTCCGTACTCTGATTCTTGCCTGTACTGATGCTTAGCGTATATACGTGAGGGTATTTCTGACCTGCGTATATACGTCGCAGTGACGTCTCCGTATCCGTGGGATCAGGGCGTTACAGGATGGTATCTGAGCCTAGGCTCTCGCATCCTCAGTACGTCCAGACGGCAAATTAATGGTAAAGAAGTTTGCAATTGGAATACAAGAGTCCTTGTTATACAAACCAACTACAAGTGCAGAGTTATCTATCTCTTCCTTCTGATCCATTTCTTGAATCCTGAGACCTTCAAATCTTTTACCTTCCAGCTTCTTCCTATTACCTCTTCAACCAACTCAGATATGGAAAGACGGGGAACACGTAATGGTGCTGGTACTTCTCAAGATGGATCCAGCAGAGACAATGTTGGTATGATTAGAATACTTCAAGGGATGATGCAGAGTCAACAATAGCAGACAGAGCTTCTACGTCAAGGACTGTTAGTTGCACCCCGAGAACAGAGGCCAGGCAACGTGTCGGATTTCAGGAGATTACAACCGGCGATCTTTTCAGGCATAGAGAAGCCCCTGGATGCAGAACAGTGGCTGGTAGACACAACAGATTGAAGGCAGCCCGAGTCCCTGATGAGAACCAAGTGGAAGTGGCCAAGATACAATTGAAGGATGTGGCCCGAACATGGTGGTTGGCGGAAGAAGCAACACTGAAAAAACCCATCACATGGGACCAGTTCTCAAAGGGTTTCTACAAGAGATTCTTTCCTGTAACAGCTCAAAGGGATATGGAAGAACAATTTATCCGGTTACAACAGCGAAACCGGTCACTTGATGAATATGCTGCCAAATTCTTGAGGCTCAGCAGATTTGCTCCCTACATGGTGGCAGACGAAGAAAAACGGGCGAGCAAGAGTAGTTCATGGTAAAGGCCAAGTCTACAACATGTCAGCAGAGGTATTAGGCCAAGCAACAGCAGAATATGAAGCTCAGTATCCAGAACAGGAATCTTGAGGATGTCACTGTAACCGCTACCCCTGATCTTTTGTATTTTGAGTTGAAAATCTTTCGTAAATATTTCACTTTATCATTCTTTCATTGTCGACTCTGGTCTCTCCTGTGTTCATCTTCCCTTATCGAAATTACGAGGACGCAATTTTTGTAAGGTGGGTGGAATGTAACACCCCGCTTCCGGAATACGTACTTAGTGGCGTATTCAGATTTCTCGATCGTATTTTTTTGATTTAATTTCTGTATTTGTTTTGTATTATGAATTATTTATATGATCGTTTTACCTTGGATCCGGATTCGTGGACTCGGATTCAGCCCTAGTCTGAACCGGGACCCGATCTCAGGTTATTACTCGATTTAGTCTTTTTGGTAATCAGATTTGACCGATTTCAGTTTCAAACATCATTTTTCAATATTTTAGATTTTTCATAATTTTCTGAAATTTTTAAGAATTAAATTGAAAATCTTCAAAACTGGTGTCGACCGACACCGCTGACCGATTCTCAGGTTTTTTTTTTACAAACGGAGTTGAATTTTAAGAAACGACTTTCCCATAACTTCTTAAAATCATATTTTCTATCTAAATACTTTTTCTGAAATTTTTCTGGATTTATCAAAATATCACTGGGTTTGGTGTCGGCCAGTTTCACTAGTTGATTCCAGGAATTTTAGTTTACAATTGGAATCAAATTTTTGAATTCTGCTTTCATATTACTTCTTAGAATTATATTTTCTCCTTTTTCGCATTTTCTTAGATTTTTCAGATTTTATCAAAATCCGGCCGACCCGTATAGACCGGTATTGACGGTTGGCTTCAAGATTTTTATTTTGAAAATAGGATTGAATTTCTAAAAATTGATTTCATCAAAATCTTTATATAATATTTATTATTTTTGAAAATTTTTGGGAAGCTTTCCAAGCTACTTCATTTTTTGGACTTTTCTGGAGTTTTCGGTGTTTTCCCAGATACCGAAATTTATCCAGATATTATATTTATATATTCTTCTTCTTATTTTCTCTCTCTCCTCAGACGCAAATCTCACCAGACTCAGATCTGGTCATTAAATGCGAAGATTTACGTTCTTTCTGCATTTAATGCACTGCTAATCAATTCCAATCAAGTCATTATGACTTTTGTCCTTTTTGTTTAACACAACTTCCGCATTTTTCCCTGGACGCAAGATTCCCGCACTGCGTCTGGACAACTGCTAGACGCAGTTTTGTATGTGAGACGCAGCCTTTGGTTTTTAAAGAGACGCAACTCTCTTTATTGTGTGGCACACTTGTAATTATCTAAACAATCCCCTTATATATACACCCCCTTTTCTTTCCTTCTCTTTCATTTTTTTCTTCTCTTACTTCTTCTCCATTAGCAACCAACGAAGAAGGGCAGCCCAAAAAAAAAAATAGCCTTGCCCTCCATTTGGCTGGCCATCCTTTCCACCTCCTCCATCTTTTCCACCACCTATTCCACCACCTTTATTTCCTCCATCATTTCCACCATTCCAACAACCACAACACCACCTCCACACCACCTTCTTCTTCTTCTTTTCCACCAAGAAACACCAAGAAACCCACTTTCACCGCCAAACTTCACCACCTTCCCCACCATTACCTACACTACCTTGACCACCACGATCCACGCCATCTTCCTCTCCTCGGAATACTCTTTCCAACGGACCTACTCGTCGCTCTCCGAACCACCATTTTAAAAACTCCGAAATCTCAAATTTCACTAGAGTTGCACCATCATTGCTTGGGCTTTGGGCTTTGCACACCTATCTCCGGTCACTTCCGGCCGTCTCCGGCCACCTCCGGCCGCCGCCGGCAACATCGCCGACCATCCCCCTTCCCTTCTTCTTTCTTTTCTTTCCCTTCCTTCTTTCTTTCCTTTCCTTCTTTCATTCATTCTTTCCTTCTCTTTTCTTTCCTTCTTTATTTTTCTTTCCTTCCTTTAATTCATTCCCTGCGTCCCCCTCTCCCTTTCTTGCGTCTCTCACATCCCCCTATCACTCTCTTTAATTACTAGACGCGGATTTTACCCCCTGCGTCCAAGTAATTATTTAACGCGACCTTCGCGTTCTTATATCAACACGACGCGGAGTTCATGCTCGCGTTTGCGTTCTCCTCGTGTCATTGCTAGAACGCGGGTCTAGAACCCCGCGTTTGTGACATCTACGCGACGCGACTTCCGCGTCTGCGATTCCCGCGTCTCCATTCTCTCTCCTCCTTTATTGAACACGTTTACGCGTTAGTTACCTGAATTCCAGAGATCGGGAATTTCACAGTATTTTTCGTATTTAGGTGAGTGTCCTCGCCTTCCCTTTGGACTTTCCCGCATTGTCGGGTTGACTTGTATTGCATTATGTATTTGTATCGGTATTCCCGTTTTACATTGTGATGTACATACTTGTCATGTTAACACTTGATATACACCTGTCTGTATCATTTAGTAACCGACGTGTTACCACCTGACATGACTTACTACTTAGCGCTTGTTCCTCATTATAATATGATTTACCACCTGCTTCTTGACACGTTGATACTTGACCTATGGCTATCACATTCACGGGAATCCTACCGTGTTATCCTGTGTTACATACAGTGACTTGAATTATGTACTTGTTATTCTGTATTCTATATGCAGTGACCTGAACCTACAATAATTATGTACTCCTAAATTCCTGATCATGTCCTGCTCCTGTTATCCCCGTAAATTGATAATCACATGTTAAATTATAGTAAGACAACTTGCACCCAGTTTGGGGGAAACTGATGGGCCCTGATTAATCATGTTTATGGTGGTCTTATCGAGTCGCGCGTGGCCACATACTTGAGGGATCACCTGGCGGCCACTAGGGATTCCGTGGGGTGTACTGGCACCCCTACTCCTGTTTATTCCTCCCGGGTATGCACACGCCCTAGGCCTATTTCTATGGGATCTGCGATACTCTATTCCTGTTCGGGCCTAAATAAGTCCCGGTACCTAGCGGTACGTTCCGGCTCAGCACCGGATACTCCAGACCATTGTCCCGGCATGTACGGGGCCCATCCGAAACATGATTTATCGAACTTTATCAGTTTCCAAATAACTTGCTCCATAAGTTGTAAGTGAAAGTATGTGGAATGGGACACATACTGAAGCCTGGAACTTAGACGGCCCCAATCATAATAAGATGCTAATATACAATTTGTTGTGCCATTTTGTAACTCGGGTTGTATGTGCTTGGATTATGGTGATATGGGATAAAGGTATATAGATGAGGGTTTCCTTGTTTGGATTATTCCCTCGATGTACTAGTCTCATGGAGCCGTGACCTGAGTCGCGCGATCGGTTTTTGCTTATAATTAGTTTTATTGGTTTTTTATCAGTTTTATCAGTTTTATGTTAGTTTAGGAGATATCTGGTGTTGCCTTGTCTGCTTTATTCATCGTCTCGTTACCTGCTTTAATCATCTTATATCATTTATGATCCCGACTAGATATCGATTACTGTCTCTTTACTTGCTCCTGCATGCCGCTGCTCACGACACGGTTTCCAATGCCTGTTCAAGTTTCAAATTTATCAATACACATGTGCTTATCTCAGCACGCCATCTGGCTTTCGCATCACCACTCGCCGGGGAGTTCTAACTCCTCTGGATTCTCATGTCCAGGTCTCGAAGCTTGGACTGAAGGGGATCTTCTTGCTGAGGATTAAGCTCACTTCTGTGGAGTGAACAGACCAGTTGTAACTCCAGTCCCATCCTTGCTCCTCCTGGTTGACTCGCGGCATCTCCTGCTATCTCGTGAGTACCTTTTTGTACTGTTCATACATGTACATCTCTTTGTATTCTCGCATTTGCGCCTATCGGTGATGTAATATTCTTATAATATTTGTTACCTCTGGTGATAACTTTGTAATTGTACTCATATGTTGGAATGTATAATGCACCATTTGCTTCCGTACTCTGATTCTTGCCTGTACTGATGATTAGCGTATATACGTGAGGGTATTTCTGACCTGCGTATATACGTCGCAGTGACGTCTCCGTATCCGTGGGATCGGGGCGTTACACTAAGCAACGGGCCTAATTATGCCAAACCATTAACCTTCAGTATTTCGCCCCTCAATCTCCAACCTTAGACACCGATTTGGTAAGTATCAAATTCTAACCAACTTCCCCCTTAGGTCAGTCTCATATACGATTCTGAGATCTCCCTGGACCAACGTCTACTCAGTTTTATTTAGGCTTGGGTTAGTGAGTGAGGAGATTGTTTGTGGGTTAAGGGAGGGTAATAACTTCCCCACCTTATCTTGTTTATAGAACAAGCCCTTAAATAAATTTAGTGTAATATGTACATGAAAAGCAACACTTAAGCAATATAAACAATTCAAAAGTATTCCTATACTATATGCACACGTACCTTTGCTCTAGCACTCTTCAACAGTAATGTAAAATGTAAACGAATTAGACATGTGCCTAAATGCAAGTCTAAATTTTTTTATCATCTAACAAACATCATTTCACTGTTGAGATTAGAAATTATGTACAGTGAGACAAATAAGAAAATAAATAGTTACAGAAATTTAGCTTTGCAATTGAGCCAACCTGCAGAAATACAGGTTAGTAGTTCACTCAGATTGCCACTAGAATGTAGCAAATCTGAGGGCTTCTGGGCTCTGCTTTCTTGAGCAGAGTCCAGGGTCACTTATATGTCCACTGCAACAAAATTTTCTTGATATTTATCATTGCACACCAAGAACAAAGAAGAAAGTTAACAAAAAAATGTAAACTTAAAAAGAGAATTACTTACTGTCCCTCCCCGGTAACGGCGCTAAAATTTGATTGAGCTAAAACCTACACACAAAAAATACAAAATTTTAGAAGTTAGAATAAAGAGTGCAAGTACTCAATACTACCACAATAGCAAGTGGCTATGCGGATCGTGATCCACAAGGAGGGACTAGCGATAGAAGCTTTTTTAGAAAGTTCTCTTTTAAGTTACATTCAATGGTTAAAGATCTTCTTTTAGTTCTTTAAAAGATAAAGAAAAAAAGTTAAAGTTAAGTTAGGAAGAAAGTGGTAGATTGAGAAGGTGGAGAAAACAGAAAATGAATATATACAAAGAAATTGAAAAGAGTGATAAAAGAGTTAGGTGTTGATGGTGTTGGTGATTTAAACTAAAGAATTAAAATAAAGAAAACTAAAACCTAAAAAAACTTGCTTACCTCTTCGGCGCCTGCTTACCTTTGACCCTTATCGATAATGTACCTTTGTTTGAAGGCTAGCGAAGTATGATAAATAGGATCTTCCCCATTCTCGATTTACACTATGAAATGAAGGGGCAAGCTACACTACCATAGAAATGGATATCCATCACCATAAGCCATTAACGGCACTTGCAAGGGCAAGGCAACTTCAAGGCTATCAGATTCATTTGGATCTACAAACATAGAAGAGGAAAGAAAACAAAAACAAGAATAGAAAAAAAAAGAAAACTTTGGTTCGATTCAAATAATAATAAAAGAAAAGATTACTTAAACCGGTGTCACCCTGAGTACAAGATTGTTCTCATTCCTACACGAAAGTCTCCTCTCCTCTCAGTTACATAAAGAGAATAAAAATTACATAAAAGAAAACTAAAAATCTAAGTTACAAACTACAGAATAGCCTAAATTCTACTTTCTGCTTGGTCCTTCCTCTGCCTCTGATGTGTAGAGTATTTATCGCATAGAAATGGATAAGAAAATGAGTTAAAAGATAGGGAGAGCTGGTTATTTCTGAATTTGAATCCTCTCCTTATCTCCAAACTTAATTTGATGTGGATATTCAATTCTGATCTGCAGCTTGATGGCGTGTTGATTGCTGAATATAGCTTATCAAATGACAGAATTAGAAATAGTGATTACATTAAGGGTTGTAGCCTTTTAAGTTTTCTTTCTGAATCATCTTGAATCATTAATTTGGTAGCAAAAGTTATGATTCAAATACTAAAATGTATCCAGTCTAAATCTGAGTCAAAATTGCTTCATCTCATCCGTTGATCTTCTCTCTATCCTTTTATCCCTTTGAATTTTGAATTTGGATTTAGTTTTCATTTAGTGTTATCTTTATGATTTGCTTTGATTTTCAGCTGAACATTTGCCCCAATCCTTGATTTGTTCTGAATATGGTGATATCCTAATAGATCTTTAAGTTAATCAAATTGATTCACCAAAATCCAATTTTTAACTGACTAGATCTAGGATTATCCTCAGCTAATCAAATAGATCTAATTAAATCTAATTTTAACTGATATTTATTTAGTTTAATCCTCTTTCTCTTCATTATTATCTTATGCAAAATAGACATTTAAGACAAGAAAATTAGCAGATTTATTACATGATAAATGTAAGAGTGTAATGAAAAGAATGCAAAATATGTATACGATCATAAGGCAATGTGTAGAGATGGGATCTGGATTTCTAGTGGGAGTACGGTTTAACACCCGTATACTAAAGAGAACAGTGTAGCCTTCGTCGGGGTTCTCACTGTTGTGCAATAAACCCATAAGCATTCACCTAACTTATCATTCTAGTCGCGTTGGCTCTTCGAGATGAATTTCTTGATCAGTTTCTCAATGGTCTTGTTGAAAGCTTCTGCAAGGTCATTAGCGGCAGGGTAATATGTCATTGAAGACACACTTTAAATTCTAAACTTGTTGAAAAATCTATGAAATGCTTGGCTGACAAACTGAGGCCCATTATCAAGAATAATCCATCGTGGCATATCAAAGCGACATACCATGTGATGTTTAATGAACTTGGTCATGTCAGATGTCTTTACCTCCCTCAAGGGGATAGCTTCTGCCCATTTGGAGAAGTAATCTGTTATGGCTAAGATATACTGGTATCCTTTGGATGAAGGTGGGCTGATAGGATCAAACACGTCCATTCCCCACATTTTGAATGGTCAGGAAGAAGTTGTAGGACAAAGATGTCCTGGTGCCTGGTGAATGATGTCACCATTGATTTGACAGGAGTGGCATCGCTTAGCGTAAGCAATGGAGTCAGGGATTATTTTTGGCCAATAATATCCAAGTCTTTGGAGTCAATTTCCAAGTTTTGGACTAGGTTGGTGAGCTTCATACATACCGTCATGTCTTTGAGTGTTTCCTGTGTTTATTTATGTGACAAATAGCGGAGGAGGATTCCATCATACGATCGGCGATACAGTATTCTCATAATCGCATTATAGTAGAACTAGGGGCTTTCCTTCTAATGGCAGCCGCCTCTCCAGGGTCATCAGGCAGAATGTCATACAATTTGTAGTCAATGCACGAGAGTGGCCAATCCCTGAGCTCTGAACCTGCTGAAGACTCTAGAGTTTCTTTGACTTGAAGGTTCCCTGGTGGAATTTGATCATCTTCAAGGGCGAGATTCGGACAGTACAAGTCATGGCTGTAGACGAGTACTTTCCCTGCCGCTCCAGCTGGAAGAGCCAAGGATGTGGTGAGGGATTCTAGTTCATATGCATGAGTATTTTGCCGGCGAGGTACATGATCAATGTAGAAGTTTCTGAACTTCTCCTCCATGTGGATGGCTGCATTGTGATAGGGGACTAAGTTTTCATGTCTGACTTCGTACTCCCCACGAACCTGATTATCGGGTACTAAGTTTTCATGTCTGACTTCGTACTCCCCGCGAACCTGATTATCGATGAGCTTTGAATCACCGTATGCTTTGAGATTTTTAATGCAAATCTCATCGGTGATTTGCATCCTGATCAAGAGAGCATTGTATTTTGCTACATTGTTGAAATACGGATCAGTTAGTAAGAATGCACGAGGGATTGCATAATTCTGTGAGGAGCAAGTACTATCCCCACTCCTACTACGATATTTCCATGAGGACCCGTTCTTGATGCGCCGTCAAAGAGGAGTTGCCACACCTGTCCTTTGAAAGATGTCTGGGTCAAGCAAACTTCGGTGACCTCGTCTAGGAGATCTTTGTAAAGTTTGGTTGTTCTTAGATCTAGATGCTCAGTCAAGAAGTTTTCCACTACCTGTCCCTTCACAGCTCTTTGTGGCAGAAATTGCATCCGTATTGGGAGAGCAATATGGCCCATTTCACTAATCGACCATTCAGTGATGATGGCTTCATCATAAGTAATCTTAAAGGATTGACTTTTGATATGACGTGTATGATTTGGCCTACCAGGTAGTGTTGCATCTTCTGGATGGCGAACACCAATGCCAATCATTCTTTTTCAATTGATTATATCGATGTTCAGCTCCGATCATGTTCTACTCAGGTAGTAGATTGCCTGCTCGTGTTCCTAATCATTATTCTGGGCTAGTAAAGCTCCAGAGAATGATCTATAGCTCGAACGTATATCAGGAAGATTTTCTTGACATCGGAGCTGTAAGGACTGGTGGCTGTGTGAGGTACCACTTGATTTCCTCGAGCGCTTGTTGGCAAGCCTCGTCCCAGAGGAATGAAACACCTTTCTTCATTAATTAGTGAAGGGTTAGCATTGTACTGAGAGATTTGAGATAAATCTCTGGATATAGGCCAGTCTCCCTTACAATCCTCTAAGCTCTCTAAGATTCCTTAGAAGTTGCATTTCCTGGACAACACGGATTTTTTCTAGGTCGAGGTGGATTCCTTTGGATGTTATGACAAACCCAAGGAATTTACCACTGGCTATCCCTAGGAAGGATTTGGTGGGATTCATCTTCAATTGATGCGCCTGCATGATATCGAATACTATCTTTAGATTTGCTATGTGATCGCCTTTGGTACGGCTTTTCTCCGCAATATCGTCTACATAGCATTCCATTATTTTGCGTATATGCTCGTGGAAGATTGTATTCATAGCTCTCTGGTATGTCGCCCCTGTATTCTTCAATCCGCAGGGCTACACAATATAGTAATACACCCCTAGTGGTGTCCTAAATGATGTATACTTCTTGTCATCAGGATACATCTTAATTTAATTGTATCCAGAGAATCCGTCCATGAAGGACATCAATTCGAGCCAACAAGTGTTGGTAATCATGACATCCGTGATTGGAAAAAGAAACTCATCTTTAGAATACACCTTATTTAGATGAAAATCAATGCAAACTCGGATCTTACCATTCTTCTTGGTGATGGGGACAATATTAGCCACCCAATTAGGGTGTTGTTCTTCCCTGATGAAACTAGAGTCTATAAGTTTCCTGACTTCTGACTGGATCGCTTCATTGTCTCTGGGCGGAACCATCGTTGTTGTTGCTTAACGGGCCTCGCATCCAGATTGATGTTAAGGCGATGCATAGCCACTAGAGGGTCGAGCCCAGGCATATCCTCGTAGCTCCAGGCAAAAATATCTATATACTCTTGCATAAGAGATATTAGATCTTCCATCTAGGAAGGTGATATGCTTTCGCTTATAAAGATGGGCTTAGGATTAGCCTCATCTCCTAGATTAATCTGGGTTATCTTATCCTCTGTAGGTGGTTCGCGTTGTTTAAAGCGAATATCCCAGAGAGTATTTAGGTGCTCGATTCAAGGATCTGTATCTGATTGGATCATTTCTTTATTTCCGTCTTTCGGGTGGCTTGTTGAAACCATGTTTATCGAAAGCTCTTTGAAGATGCTGCCGACACTGACATCTGACTCTCACGATGACGTCCCTAATGAGTGATTATGACATAAGCGCCCTTCAGACTCAAAGGCTGACGGGGTTAGAGTTGACACATAGCCCAACCCCTTGCGAGTTCGATGATAATAATCCGGGTCTTTCCCTTTTGGAACGAAGGATCGAAGCAATGTTCTCCTTCTTTTATCGAAATTCAAGCCAAGGCCACTTATTAAGTCATACCCATGTTCTCTATCATTCTGAGTACATTTGACTCATAATGAGAGAACTGAGGAAGTTCAGTCTCACTTTTTGAGTATTCGTAAATCGTTGGTTTGGACTCGACACTTCCGAGAAGGATCAATTTTTGACCTTTGCGTCTTGCCAAGATCTCAAAGAAGGATCCTTGCACATCATTGATGCTTTGATATGCTGTGAGAGATGATCTAATCGGTACATGCAATGATGTCAGGGCATCTATTGCTGACCAGGGATCATCATCTACATCGGTACAAGTATCTGATGGTATAGAATCAGAAGCAAACACAGAAAAGTAAGCCAAATTTAACTTTTTATTAATATACCACTCGCCTACATCATTGGCGGTATTGTTGACATCGAGCTTATTAACGCTCGTTATAAGTGGATTCTGAAAAGTCACCTAGAGGGGGGGTGAATAGGTGACAATGCTAATCTATGAACTAAATGCGGAATTTAATAACTTAATGCAAATTACACTCAAGTGTGATCAACAAATGATTCACACACAACCAAGCCAAGCAAATATGAATGCACAATATGAATAAGGCAAGGCACAAAGTAAAGAGAGAGATAGAGAGAGAGTCAATGGATCAAGCGCAAACAACAAGATATGTTTCGAGGTTCGAGCACCCAGCTCTACATCCCCGCCTTCGACACACGAAGGATTTCCAATCCACTAGCTTGTCCACTAAGGACTCCCACTAAGGGAACCTCCACCGAGGATTTGGGGCAATCACAATTACAAGGAGTTCCCAACTCCCCTCCTTACAAATACAACCTCTTCCTTGAGGCACAACTCCAATCCAACAATCTCAACCTCCTCCTTGAGGCAAGCACCAAACAATCACAACCTCCTCCTTGAGGCAAATTCCAAACCAATACAACAAACTCCTAATCACTAACCAATACAAGGATCACCTCTCAACAAGAGGGATACAACCCAAAGCACAAAGCTAAGAAAAGATTGGGTTACAACTTGGTGGTCACAACAACAACCACAAACAACTTCTTCTTCCCACACAAATATCCTATAGATATAGATAGTAGATTTTTGCTCAAGTGTGGAGAAAACCAAGGGATTTGAAACCAGCAACTCAAAGAAAAACCTTTGGGAAACAAATGAAATCAAGATATAGAAGTTCAAACAAAAGCTTTTCCCAAAATTCCTTTTCTTTGGTTTTTCAAACCCTAATCAAAAACACAAGATTGTTCACTTTGAATCCAAAAACTTATTTTTCTTGCAGCAAAAACACCAGAGAGATAGAAAATTTTAGCCCAAAAATTCTTAGAGAGAAACTCTCACAAATGGGGTATTTATAGGCAATTTAGAAAAATAGCCGTTTACAGAATATATGCCAGAAATAGCCTTCCGGTCGACCGCCCGGTCGACCGTCCAACGGTCAATTTTTGACCATTGGCAACTAACGGTCGACCGGCCGGTCGACCGAAAAATCCCGAGAGCAGATTATTCTGCTCCGGTCGACCGTCCCGGTCGACCGCTGACTGTGCCAGAACGTGCACAGGTTTGTGCACGTCGTCGGTCGACCGTGACGGTCGACCGGCTACATGCGGTCGACCGATACGGTCGACCGAACTAGCCTGGCAGGCAGCAAATGGGTCAGAAAACTGAGGTAAAAATATTCCAATAAATCCCACAAAATCTCTAAAATTCCACAAAAATAGTTTTATCATTTTATATTGAAATACAAACTTGTGTTAAAAATCCTAACACAAATTTCAAACATATTAGACTATTTTTGTGTCATAGAAATTTTGCCAAAAACCAAAACCGTATTTTCTAAAACCTTGTATTTTGAATAGAAAATACACATAGTCTAAAACTCATCCATGATACAAAAACATGATATTTAAACACTTTGAAGCATATTGTATATGAATAGAAATTCAATATACAAGAAACATATATATATCATTATTTTTGTCATTAAGTCCAAAAATATGTTTTGTTGTAAATACCAAAACATAAAACACATGGAATAGATTATCAAACAAAGTTTGTCTAAATAATTGAAGCATGCATGTATATAGAACAAATCTAGTATACATAAACCATGTAAACTTGTTTTGATAAAAATCTATTCATGAAAACCAAGATCGGTTAAACCTAAAACCGAAAATCAAAACATGAAAGGTGTGTGTTGTGAACTTGAGCTTATCATACTATTCTAATCTTTACAATTAGGATCTAAACTCAAAACTAAAACTATGGATACCTAAGTCTTCTTGTAGAGCGCAATCTCCAAGTCGGCTCGATCCAAACACTCTTGATTCACCGAGCAAGTGCAATGTATGATCTTTGATGCGCGGGCTCTTGAATCAACATGTGAAAGATGTGTAGAAGCTTTCACCAACTAATATCTTGATTAATGATCTGAAACTTAAACATCACAAGATAATTAGTACACATAACTACATGAGTTAATCATCATCAAAACTAGAGTGGAAGGCCTTTGGGCCAACAATCTCCCCCTTTTGATGATGACAAAACTCATGGAGTTATATATGCATGGATTAAAGTAAAGCTTCAAAGAAGCTCCCCCTTAACTCATGCATAACAATAAAACATATAAGATATGCAATGAATTATATGTATTTAAAACAATATCAAAACATGCTCTTGATATCAATAAAAAATAAAAATGAAACATAAAACATGCACATAAAACATGCATAGACATGCATATAAACAAGGCTTCTTTTCATCAAATGTAAACTATATGCAAACACAAATATGCATATAAAACTCAAATTCTTCTCCCCCTTTTGTCAATCATCAAAAAGGGTTAAAATAAAAGCAAAAACAATAAATTTTTCTCCCCTTTTTGTTCAAAGCAAAGAACTAATAAAGGGTCAAATTAAAAATGATACCAAAAAAATGTGGTAATGAAGTGTATATTGATACCAATTGAAAAAACAACAAATCAATCAAAACGAGAACATATACCAATTGAAAACACAAAAAAAAATGAAAATCTTGATACCAATTAGTAAGTAAACAAATAACCTACCAATTGTAAACAAACAAACTAGATACCAATATTGGAATTAAACAATACTAATTTTGAATTTCCTTAAAAACAAATCTTGATACCAAATGAAACAATTATTCTTTGCCAAATGAGATCTTTATTTTCTATCATAAAGCAAGGGAGTGGAATACCAAACAAAATATCAAATGAGAGATAAGATGCCAATTAAAAAATAAAATACTAGTTTTCTCCCCCTTTATGAAATACCAAATGAAAATATGCATATGCTTGAAATAAGATACCAATTGAAAATTAACTCAATTGAAAATTTGCTTTAACATTGTTTCAATTTGAAAAGAGTAAGCTAAGCATAAACAAAATTTGTGATATCTTGAAGCACAAATAAATCATCTATATATGTATGTAAAAGATAGATATCAATTGAAATTTGATACTATATGAAGTGCAAGCATACATATATAAAATACAAACATATATGAGTATACAAAAAGATGTCATATTGATACCAATTGAAAGAATTCAATGATACCAATTGAAACAACAATAAATACAAGTGTATGACTCATATAACCTACCACCCAATCATGGTTCAAGATAAAAAGGATTTTCATTATAAAGCATACAAGAACATGATCTCCCATCCAACCGCCCATAGATGGTAGGGATTTTCAAAAAATGATTTGAACAATATAGTATGTTTGAAAGTCTCTACCAATTTGAAGAATACCAACTAGTTTATGAAAAATTGAGAACTAGTAGAAATCCTTCAAGATAAAACAAAAAGGATTTTTCATGAAACATGAAAATCACAAGATCACTAAACACTCAAAGTCCATAAAGCTCATATCATACTCATGAAAAACACAATCATGAGAAACATAATAAAGTGAGTGAACAAGTGTAATGTGAAATACATTTCATCATGAAAATGGACAATTAAGCTTAATATAGAAAATATCAAATCTTGATATAATAGTGAATCATGTAATTTATTGAAATCATCATATCAATTGAAATCACAATCAAACATGAAAATCATCATAATGATTTAAACTTCAAGGCATATGTATGTCATGTACAAACTAAAGTATACATACATATCCCAAACATGAAGAGTCCACAAAAGTATATGCATGAAGGCACGTGGCTCAAGGATGTATATGTATAAACAATAATTTGGACAAGATAGACATATACATGAAGTCAACCACAAGATCATAGAAACACATTAAAAATGAGGAATACAAGTCAAATGCATGAATCATCAAAACTAGACTATACTAGTACATCAAATGACTACAAATGAGCGTTCAAGCACAAATATATAAAGGTCTATTTGTAGCTCACTAGTTGTACAAGTATAAATTCTAGTCTTAATGAAAACTAACATTCAAGCAAGTAATCAAATCATGAGGCATAAAATGGGTCAAAAATCAATATGATCATATTAATCAAAAATATGAAGTATTAATGACCTTTTAAAACTAAGATGGATGTATGATGCAACGATCTCTCAAAACAAGACTAAGAGCCGTATACCCCGTGAAGGGTTCTGAACTCCTTCCTCCTGATTCCCCTTGAATGGGTTAGAGGTGCGCAATGCAACCTTGTTGTATGAGAATAGATCGAACAAAGAATGAATAAAGTGCAATGATGAAATGCACACAAGATATATCACAAACATCCATATAATCATCTAAACAAAAATCATGGAATCATGAACATCATATGATCATTATGCATATGCATGTGCATTAGATCTAGGGCATACATGTTAGCTTAAACAAGAAGTGAACACTAAATATAGATCCATATGAAACATGGGTGCTCAAGTAACTAAACATGTATATCTCAAGTCTAATGAACAAGGCATAATCATCAAAACACAACATGCTATAAATGAATGATCTAAAAAGCATGTAAATAATAAATGGGAGTTAGAGAATGATACCAAAACCAATGAAGGTGCATCTCTAGTTCTCCAAAACATGGTGGTCATCTCCACCTAATCTCCTTGAGAGTGAAGCATCCAAATAGTTCACAGTCAAGCTCGGAACGCATCCACCTCAAGGTACCTCCACTCTCACGTGATGCGAGAGCTCCCACCTACATCAAAAGCCAAAGAGGTGGTTTTTGGTACCCATTTTCTAGTGGGTCCACGGGGTTAGTTTCTTTTCTCACCCAAACAAAATTAGTTGCTAAATTTTCATGATAAATGCGATCATAACAAAATCTAGCAAGGTGGCCTTTTCGACCACAATGTGTACATGTGTACACGTGAGCATACAAATGATGGTGGTGATCATGAAAAGCATGTGTATGCCTAGATGGGTGTGCATGCAAGGTTGAAACTTGTTTCTTGCGAACCAAGGTTTCCAATCGTGTGTGATTCATGGCACAATGGCTCAAAGTGGAGCCCAAACAATCAACACTTTTCTTCAAATTATTTATATCATTTTCTATGCTAGAAGACAAAGTGGAACATGCTATAGGAGTGCAAGAAGTAGAAGCTACATTAGCATGACAAACATGCAAATCAATATCATTTTGCAAAGATTCATTTTTAGACAAAACCAAATTCAATTCTTTAGTAATAGAATCAATTTTATTTTTCAAAGTAAGGTTTTCTTTGAAAACACAATCCAATCTTGAGGATAAAATCTCATTGTGCTCCAAAATATCATCACAATCATTTTTGCCTTTTAAAACTTCAATTTCTTTTAAAGCAATGTCTAGTTGAGATCTTAGTGAGTCACATTCACTAGTAATCTCTTCCTTCTCTTGCAAAACGGTTTCAAAAGTAGAGCATAAATCCTTCATTTCTTTTGTAAATCAAAATGTTTTTCTTTCAAAGAGTTATGTTTTTCCAAGAATTTTTCAAGCTTAGAAGCAAGTTCAACATTTAAATTTTGAACCTCAAAACATCCATGGCAATAAGAGCTAGAGCTATCATGTATTTGAGAGTCCGATTGTACCTCATGGGAGTCATTCCCATATGCCATGAAACAAGGCTCTTCGGATACATCTCTCCTAGATCTCCTCATATTGTTGATGATCCTTGGAAGCTCCGGAGATGTCAAGACGCTCCAAACTGCAAAAGCCGAGTTAAAACTATCAAAAACAAGTAAGAGATTATTATCAAAAGATGCTCTAAGTGTTTGAAGTGCAAGTGCATTGGCCTTCTTATGCTTACTAGTATTTGGGAGGGCTTCTATGGTGATGGCTTGATAAACTAGATGACCTAGTGTTTTTAAATATCTAGTCATGTTAACTTTCCAAGAGTCAAGTCTAGTATGGTCAAACATAGGAGGGCTAGCCATGAGAGCAAACTAGTATGAGTGCAAATGAGATCCAAATGAAGATTAGCAAACCAAGATCACACTCCTAGGTGGTTAAACCTAAATATCAGGAGCGCTAGCTCTGATACCAATTGAAAAGTCACCTAGAGGGGGGGTGAATAGGTGACAATGCTAATCTATGAACTAAATGCGGAATTTAATAACTTAATGCAAATTACACTCAAGTGATCAACAAATGATTCACACACAACCAAGCCAAGCAAATATGAATGCACAATATGAATAAGGCAAGGCACAAAGTAAAGAGAGAGATAGAGAGAGAGAGTCAATGGATCAAGCGCAAATAACAAGATATGTTTCGAGGTTCGAGCACCCAGCTCTACATCCCCGCCTTCGACACACGAAGGATTTCCAATCCACTAGCTTGTCCACTAAGGACTCCCACTAAGGGAACCTCCACCGAGGATTTGGGGCAATCACAATTACAAGGAGTTCCCAACTCCCCTCCTTACAAATACAACCTCTTCCTTGAGGCACAACTCCAATCCAACAATCTCAACCTCCTCCTTGAGGCAAGCACCAAACAATCACAACCTCCTCCTTGAGGCAAATTCCAAACCAATACAACAAACTCCCAATCACTAACCAATACAAGGATCACTTCTCAACAAGAGGGATACAACCCAAAGCACAAAGCTAAGAAAAGATTGGGTTACAACTTGGTGGTCACAACAACAACCACAAACAACTTCTTCTTCCCACACAAATATCCTATAGATATAGATAGTAGATTTTTGCTCAAGTGTGGAGAAAACCAAGGGATTTGAAACCAGCAACTCAAAGAAAAACCTTTGGGAAACAAATGAAATCAAGATATAGAAGTTCAAACAAAAGCTTTTCCAAAAATTCCTTTTCTTTGGTTTTTCAAACCCTAATCAAAACACAAAAGATTGTTCACTTTGAATCCAAAAACTTATTTTCTTGCAGCAAAAACACCAGAGAGATAGAAAATTTTAGCCCAAAAATTCTTAGAGAGAAACTCTCACAAATGGGGTATTTATAGGCAATTTAGAAAAATAGCCGTTTACAGAATATATGCCAGAAATAGCCTTCCGGTCGACCGGCCCGGTCGACCGTCCAACGGTCAATTTTTGACCGTTGGCAACTAACGGTCGACCGGCCCGGTCGACCGAAAAATCCCGAGAGCAGATTATTCTGCTCCGGTCGACCGTCCCGGTCGACCGCTGACTGTGCCAGAACGTGCACAGGTTTGTGCACGTCGTCGGTCGACCGTGACGGTCGATCGGCTACATGCGGTCGACCGAACTAGCCTGGCAGGCAGCAAATGGGTCAGAAAACTGAGGTAAAAAATATTCCAATAAATCCCACAAAATCTCTAAAATTCCACAAAAATAGTTTTATCATTTTATATTGAAATACAAACTTGTGTTAAAAATCCTAACACAAATTTCAAACATATTAGACTATTTTTGTGTCATAGAAATTTTGCCAAAAACCAAAAATCGTATTTTCTAAAACCTTGTATTTTGAATAGAAAATACACATAGTCTAAAACTCATCCATGATACAAAAACATGATATTTAAACACTTTGAAGCATATTGTATATGAATAGAAATTCAATATACAAGAAACATATATATATCATTATTTTGTCATTAAGTCCAAAATATGTTTTGTTGTAAATACCAAAACATAAAACACATGGAATAGATTATCAAACAAAGTTTGTCTAAACAATTGAAGCATGCATGTATATAGAACAAATCTAGTATACATAAACCATGTAAACTTGTTTTGATAAAAATCTATTCATGAAAACCAAGATCGGTTAAACCTAAAACCGAAAATCAAAACATGAAAGGTGTGTGTTGTGAACTTGAGCTTATCATACTATTCTAATCTTTACAATTAGGATCTAAACTCAAAACTAAAACTATGGATACCTAAGTCTTCTTGTAGAGCGCAATCTCCAAGTCGGCTCGATCCAAACACTCTTGATTCACCGAGCAAGTGCAATGTATGATCTTTGATGCGCGGGCTCTTGAATCAACATGTGAAAGATGTGTGGAAGCTTTCACCAACTAATATCTTGATTAATGATCTGAAACTTAAACATCACAAGATAATTAGTACACATAACTACATGAGTTAATCATCATCAAAACTAGAGTGGAAGGCCTTTGGGCCAACAGATTCAGCTCCTAAAGACATTCTTCTTCTGTCTCTGGCTCGACATCAGCTTCATTACCAGAGTCTAGTTCCTCTGGCTGGGGATTCTCGTCTGTCTCCAGAGAATCTTGGTACAGGAGGGAGTCTGTGAAGTAGTTCTCCACCCTTTTGAGCGGATGCCTTTCGGCGATTAACGTTTGGACTTTTCTATCCCCGTCAATATACTTCATGACTTGATGGAGAGTAGAAGGGACGATGGAGTTACGATGAATCTATGGTCGTCCCAGCGACAAATTATATGAAGTGTTAGCGTCAATAACATAGCACGTCACCTCGAATCTTAGGTCTCCAATCTAACATTTGAGTTTAATCATTCCCATTGGGCGTGTACCATTGGCGTTGAAGCCATAAATGGTATTTTGAGTGGCACTCAATCGGTGAGTGGGGATTCCCAGTGTTGCATGACCCGGCGGGGCATAATGCTCAACGTGAAACCTGGATCCACCTGAATGTGGCCCATTTCAGATGATCCAATATACCCTATTAAGTACAGGGGCCTATCATGTTTTCCTTTTGCCTGCATGTCGTCCGGAGTGAAGGTTATGCAGGGGGAATTTGAGAGGTGTGGAGGCAGTTTTCATCATCTTTCTTCTCTAGTTCAGCCAGAATCTGGGCCATGAGACCTCAGCATTTTCTAAAGCTTCTCTCAGGGCTCCCCTTGTTGACTTGGATAGTCTCAGGAGCTCATAAAGGGTGATCCTTGCCAGGATGTTGCTAGTTGAGCCAAGACATCAAAGTCGTAAAGTCTTGAAGATCCTCCCGCTTTGTCCTTTGGAAGAGACTTGGCATATTGAAGCTCCTTTTGCTTCTTCACGGGTTGCTTTGTGGATTGCTTGGTTGGCTTTGGTGTGGGTTCAGGAAGTTTTGCCACCATTTCATCTTACGTCTTCAAGTATGACTTACCCAAATGAGTTCCAGCCACGAGCAGTGCATTCGGCTCTACAGCAAGGACGATTATCTCCTCCTCAGAATCAGTCAATGGGCGACATCGGTTTCCGCTTCCCTGGAGGGAGCACAAATCATATTGCAAGGCGAAGCTTTTGATTTGCCTCTGGATTTCCTGTTGGCAACAATAGTCCATTATTGGCCTTCCACGTGGTCAGGATGTACCCACATGATCTCTCCTTGAGGAGTAAGAACAGGTAAGAGACCTTTCTCCCGCTGATGGTGTAGATCTGTCTTAACCACATGAGTTCCCCTCTTGGAATGGGAACTACTCCGGCCAGCGTTGGAGGCTGCACCCCGAACTGAAGGAATGATATCATGTTAGCTTTCACTTTTTCTGCTCCAGCCGGAGCTTGAGCACCTTCGCATCAATCAAAGCTTGGAGAATGTCTTTAAAGATGTAATAGCTCTGGTAGGGTGCCCTAGCATCCTGTGGTACAAGCAATAATTGGGGTTGTCGGTCTTGCCTACCTCCTCAGGTTGTCTAGATTCAGAAAGCTTCAGTCTGTTGCTCTTGTTGAGTAACTTTAACAATGAATCAACATGCTCATTCTTGAAGGAATACTACTTATTATGGAGCGGCCGACTTGAAGAGCTACCCCCTCCAGCTGGTTGGGGCTTAGAGGGAGACTTTGTCTCTATCGCCAGTGTGTTCTTTCTTTTAGCTTGGAAAGATGCTTCCAGCATGCGCCTTGTCAACTTTTCAGGTCTGGGCTTGTTTTCTTCTGCCTTAACCCTGGCGACAATCTCTTCTACCTGTTCACCTTGCTGGACTAACTGTTTTCAGGTACGGCTTTCAGCTACTCCTACCTGAGGTAGGAGTGAGGTTTGCAAATTGTGATGGAACGTTTCCACCAGGGTGCTCTAGGTATACAACTAGGACATCGGAGTGTTATATTCTGAAATCTCTCCATAAATACTTTAACTGGCTCTCCTTTCTGTTGCCTCATTGTCAGGAGAGTTGGCATGATAATCTCTAGATCATCATCGAAGTCGGGTGAGGAAAAGCTTCTCCAAATCACCCCAGTTTTTGATAGAGCCTTCTGGGAGCTTCATGAACCATTCAAAAGCAATCCCTTTAAGGGCACTGATGAACAGATGTGCCAGGATGGCATCATTTGATACAACATTCCCGGTCTGGACTTGAAGTAGTATTGTGCTAGTTCGGTGACCCTTTACCATCGAAAGCCTGTAGGGTCAGAGCTTGAATTTAAGAGGGTATGTGACAAGATCCCACTCAGCCGGGTATGGCCAGACCACTCCTACTTCTTGGAGGCCTTTCCGGATGGCGAGGGCCTGAGGTGTTGCTCCAGTTTACTCATCTTTTTAGAATGAGTGCTCTCATTCTCTGAATTGCCTCCCTCTTCAGATGGAGGCTTGTAAGACTCAGAATTGGAATGCTCTTCCTCCTCGGTATGTGGAGAGGACGAGCTTTCCCCTTTCTTTCTCTTATCCATAGACTTCTTGGAAGGAATCTTGGCCTTCGACTTCTTCTTTTTATCCTCAGGCAATTGCAAAAGTATCTACTTGAGGCTGTGATAGATTCTTGTTGAGCACGAATCATATCGAGTTGTTCCTTCTGGGCATGAGCTTGCTGTTCAAAGCGCCTGGCCATTTCTTCAGGAGTGTTTGCCATATATGTGAAGGCTTCTTTCTCTATAGAAGAATTTGAGGCCTATGATTCTGTGATGACAGAGTGTGACTCGCTTGCTTCAACACCCGGTCTAGGGCACTATAGTCCACTGGGCTATTATGCCAGTTTGAGTGCGGGTATGTCGACACACTCCTTCCGGCTCAGTGTTAGACTCATCGGAGATGACTATTGACTGCTTCTCCTTAGTTCTTCTTAGCGTAGTACTTGGACCCACCATATTTGCAGTAACTTTAGGGTCTCTGCATCAGAGAAGGTTCTCCTTGTGCGATAGCATCTTCGTTTGGCCAAATGGGAAACTGACATAGATGATAACCGGTTAAACACTGACTGTTTGCTTACATGCGGCATTCAGTGAGCACCGCTGTGATGAGCCATTTATAGTAGCATAATGGAATGATTTGATGAACCCTCCTCTTCTTTATCAAGTAGTTCCTTAGATCCGTTGGAGGGGAATCGAAGAGGCCAGCCTCAAGTCTCTGAGGATGAGGACTTCTTAGCTCCCTTTGATCCTATCCGTCAGAGAGCGAATGTTAACCTTGCGTCGCAACTCTGAGACGCAAGTCTTGGGGCGTAGGGTTCGTAGACACGGAGTTCACGTTCTGTACAGTAGACGCTCGCATTTTGGCTTTGAAACCTGGCCTCATGCCTCTGTTGATAAGAGATGCAGACCTCGCATTGTTGATTATCACGTTTGCCTAGCAACACTTGAGATACACAGACTTCATGGGTCCCTCATTCTGTAGTAGAGATGCGGGTCTTATGTCTCTGAGAAGAGATGGGAGCCTCGTGTTGCTACGCATCATGTCTATGAGGTAGGGTCTCAGAAATGCGAGCTTTTTTAGCTCTGTGTTTTGGTATCCAGATGCAGACTTCACGCGTCTGACGCAGTTCAGAAGGGACACGGGCCTGAGCCTCGTGTCATGTATCTATTGGACAATGGTTTTTCCAGCTTCTTCCATATGTTGTTGACATGTACGATGCCTTTGTCGACGTTGAGCATTCCGGTTACGCATCGCGGCTTGTTGGGAACCCCTGGTAATCTAGAGCTGAGGAATGTTGGGAGAAGGGGCGTGGCAAGATTGGCCTTCAATAATGTTGGACTCCGGGTCTCGTGGGAGACGTTGACGCGGGCCATGCATGCAACGCGGCTAGAAATGGCGTTGTTTGCGCAGGCCATCTTAGCGAAAGTCTCCGAAGAGACTTGAGAACGAATCTCTGAGGAGACTCTGCGGTACTACCGTGCCACCCTGGGGCTCTTTGAGCAGAAGAGATAAGCTCTTCAAACTTTGCCTGGTCGAATTCCACAACGAGTGACTCAACCATTTTTCTCATGAAACTGGCGTCATCTTGCACAACAACTTGCTCATTAGTAGAGAAAGAAGTCCCCAGCGGAGTCGCCATCTCTTGTTCGGGGCGAAAAGTTAGAGTCGTATTGCAAAGTTTTCTTGAATCAATGAAAAGTTACAACAGCCCAAATTTCAACTGTAAGAGAGAGAAGACACTCAAGCTCAGATATTCTCTTTGTTTAAGGCTAGGTTCTTTGCATTGCGATGAAAAGTGAATCTTGTTTTTCGTTGACTAGTGTAAGTGAGGCTTCTTCAGAATTCTTCTCCTTGGATCACAGATGGAGTATCACAGCTCCTATGTAATGAAATCTTAAGAAACTTAGGCAAAAACATAAACTTAGCAAGTTTATGTAGAATAGTTGAACTCTTTGTAAAGCTTATCTCCCTCAGCTGAAAAAATTTCCCCCTCTTCAATAGCAAACTGAGCTATTTATAGAGGTTCCAAGGGTAAAATTGTCTCCTAAAAACCCTCTATAACGGGGGTTAGTTCCCCTAATTAAGTGGGC
This sequence comes from Agave tequilana, assembly GCA_038442645.1. Taxonomy (NCBI): domain Eukaryota; kingdom Viridiplantae; phylum Streptophyta; class Magnoliopsida; order Asparagales; family Asparagaceae; genus Agave; species Agave tequilana. The sequence continues at coordinate 50,494 of JAVJIF010023885.1, forward strand.
AGTACTTGACCCGGCAATGAGGGTATTTATAACTGAGATGCAAGGCTCCTCTGCAGTTGAGACGCATGCTTGAGCTCTACGTTTAGCCGTTAAGGTGATGCTGGACGCGGGTCTCGAGCTCCTCCCTTGGGCACTGCGGTGGTGTTGAAACACGATCCTCAAACTCCATGTTTCCTCATTGACATAATATTCTATGTCTAAGCACTGAAATGGTGCTGAGACATGGTCTTTGAGCCCTGCGTCTTAGCATTGCAGTGGTGTTGAGACACGGGCTTTCGAGCCATGTGTCTTGGGATTGCAGTGATGCTAGGGCGTAGGCTTCGATCCCTGCGTCTTGCCGTTGCATGAATGGCTTTGATTAGTCTCGCGTCTGAAGTATAGACTCTGCTACTGAAGTATAGACTCTGCTATGTGATGACTTATCTTCATTGATTTTAGATAGTTTACAATCGTGGGATCCCATTCATCTAACTTTTATAAGGAGACAGAAGCCTTTGCATGTGTGCCTGATATTCCAGAAAAGATAGCCAAGAAATTTGAAAAGCATGCTCGAGTGCAACAGGCACGAGATGCTTCAAGCCCATAAGTGACTATCAACGATCTCAAGAAGATGATAGATATTTTGCCTAAAAAGTCAAAGAAAAAGATAAAAAATCTGAAGACTAAAGCTTCTTCCTGCAAAAGCAAGGGTAAAGAGAAGGAGGATAAAAACTCTATCTGCGTACACTCTGATGGCAACGAGAATAACTTTGGATATGAAAATTCTGAGTCTTCTTCTGAAGAACCAGAGAATTTGGAAGATAATCATGCCAAGAAGATGAACAAGCTTGAGAAACACCTATAGACTATCTCAAATCGAAGCAATCTTCAAGAAGTGTGGGTGGTCAGACTATACCCGATTGAGTGGGATTCAACTCCTTATCGTCCTGGATTCAAGGCACTGAATTTGCACGCCTTCGATGGCAAAGGTTAGCCGAACCAACAAATGTACTACTTCAAATTTCAAACAGGGAATGTAGTATCAAACGATGCCATCATGGCTAATTTATTCATCAGCACCCTCAAGAAGGTTTCCTTTTAATGGTTCATGAAGCTTCCTGCTAGTCCTATCAAAAAATGGGTCGACCTCAAGAAGCTCTTCTGGCGCGATGGTACCAAAGTATCCGTGCCAACTTTCTTGCTGCAAAGCAAAAGAAAGGAGAGCCAATCAAAGTGTTTGTGAAATGATTTTAGAGTATGACACTCTGATGTCCAAGTGGCATGACACAATCTACAATGATAGAGACTTGCAGCCATAACATGCAAACCACACACCTAACTCCGATAGGAGTAACTCAAAGTCACACCTGAAAGCAACTAGTCTTACAAGGCGAATGAGCAGAAGACATAGTTGTAAGAGTAAGCCAGGAAGATTACAAGAATATGTAGCATTGAATCTACTGGGCAACGAAGTGATCTGACTTCTATGACTATCACGTTCAACAGTTACCTCTGAATAGTTTAAATCATTCTTTTGGCATAATGTCAAAGACTATCTGTGTTTGTTATTCCCGTGGAATAAAAACTCCCTGAAAGTACATCATGTACTACTCCAAACAAAAAAAAATACTATCTATGATCAAGTTAACACCACATCTGTGATCAAAGAAGTACTCACAGGGGACGCCAATTTTCCTATAAATTTCCTATGGAGTTTTACTTCTTTAATCCCCAGCAAGAATTTAGAAGTTGCCTATGGAATAATAATCCAACGCCTCCGACAGCTAAAGGATGGAGGAACATAATGCCTTTTAAGTCCAACACAAAATCCTTGATAACTCATCATGTTGAGGGGAACAACATGGCTAGCCCAACTCAAACGATTGTTGGTAAAGACATACCAAATCAGTTAATAGCTGAGAGTTTACTAAAACCCTAGGGGACCTGATCCCACCTTTCCTCACAAAAATTCTCTACCAATTCCCTTCCATGGAATGATAGATCCACAAAAAGCTACATTCATTTCTCCAATGGAATGAATTATATTCGAACTTGTCATGTTAACATTAAATCTCCGACAGTAAGACTTCAATATATATCCCCAACAGGTATAACTTCTACTTGTCAATTCTCTTAAATAGAATGACAGGTCCACTAAACTTGCTCAAATTGTAAGACAAATTCTGATCAAGTTAACATCACACCTCTGACCAAATTTCTTCAAATCACAAGACAAATCACTGTCAAGTTAATACACTCCTCTGATAGTAATTCCTTTTCAGTGCTAAGTTAATAGTATACCTCTAGCACTCATCTCACTGTTATGTTAACATCACACCTCTAATAGTGATCTCCTTGATTTTCTCAGTGAAAAAGAGATCTTTCAGTGCTATGTTAACTGTTACCTCTAGCGCACATCCCAGTTATGTAAATGATTGCCGAAAAATAGAGATAAGTTAAGGTTAGAATGATGTTATCTGATTGTTGGATTGTCTTTGCCTTTCGCAATTTATTCGCGGTAGTAAGGGCTAAGCGGTTTGAATCCATAAGAAGGAATGTGATAGAAGCTTTTGGTATCTCCTTAAACACTAAACTGGTTAAGTATTCTTGTAAGAAAAAGAACTCAATTGTTAAGTGTTAGAAGTATAAAGAAGAATATGAAATTTGGTGATTAATCTAGGGTTTTAGAAAAGAATTAAAGAAATATGACCTACTAATCATCTACCACCACTAACTTACTAACCTATGCTAGAACTTACTTCACTTTATAACATAAAAGTAAGACCTTGGAGTTGCCTTCAATTCAAGTAGGATACATAAGATAAAAACTAAATCCTATTTGAAATAATCACTAATCAAGACTAACATTAAACTATCAAAGCCTTCTAAGTATAGAATAAGAAGAATAACTAAGATTCAATATTAAACTATCAAACTTATTTAAACATAGAATAAGAAAAATCATTGGAAAGTATTAACATATATGGATTTAACTAGTCATCGTCATGTGCCTTTAAGAGCTTTAACTAATCCTAGGGTTAAACATGCATATGATCTAATCGATTTATTCTAATCTAGAATTAGAAGTAGTGGTAGAGATATTAGCAAGTCATGAAGAAGATTAGGTACTCATGGTGAAAACTAAAGAAAGCATGGTAAAAGAGAAACCAAGTAAAGAAAGAAACTAAATAAAGATATATTGAAAAAAAAACTTATTATTGATGATGTCACCTTCAAGTACAAATGTCTCCTTCTTCTTTATAAAGCTTGAACTAGAACAAAATCTTAAAAATTATAACAGAAATTTGGAAGAGAAGCTAAAAATCCTAAGTTATGATCTCTGATGTGGAGATACTTGATTATGAGAGTTTCTACTCTTTAAATAGGCCTCAGAGGCAACAACAATAACAACAACTAAGCCATTTGTCCCAAGTATTTGGGGTAGGTGATTAGTCTCTAAAACTGTATATTTTATACCACATCTTCACATTGATTTAATATTAAACTCTGCTAATAACACCTCTCTTGTATGTTTCTAGGTCCATGGTGTGCAATAAAGAAGAAGACCCTAAATCACCATTTTAATGGGTGATTAAGGCCTATAATATAGCCATTGATTTTGGAGAGCTGATTCGTCAAAACCAGGGGCCAAAAGCATAAATCGGGACATCCAGCTGATAGGGGACAAACGCAACAGTGCGTGGCAGCAGGCGCGGCGCGCGCGGCTCTAGAAGAGCTATGAAAACGCGGCTATGCCTTGTTTCAGCGGCCGTACGGGCATGGCCGCGCCCGTGCTTTGAGCCAGGGGTTGTCCCCTGGCCCTCTTTCCCCTGGTGCCTATATATACCCCCTGGGGTTCTTCAGATGAAAATAGATAGAGAGTTAGGGCAGTTTTCTTATTTTTGTTGTAGTTTAGTTGCCCTTCTTCTTCCTCCTTTGTATTTTTCATTTCTTGTAGATCTTGTAATAGGAGAGAGAGTGGTACATGGTGGAAAGCAAGAGTGCTTGTCATAGAAGGTGACAATCTATGAAAAGTTCTCTCTTTATCTATCTTTATTTTCTTCTCTCTAATCCCTTTTACATGTTTAGCTAATATTTTATCTCATGGAAACTAACTACTAACCACTAACTAGTCTAACTTCTTACTTGATAATTCACATGAATCTAATAGCCTCTACTTGGCCTTGCTCTTGCAAGAGCCATTGATGGCTCATGATAATGGATCTAACACTCTAACTTCCTAACTCTCTAACAAGCTAACATTACTTTACTCCATGCTTACTCTTGTTTAGTTTTGATAGTTTAAGTGTAGCTTGCACTTGTTTTGTTAAGGTGGGATGTGATGAGTTACATATGGGTCATGCTTTGAAATGCTCTTGAGCCAAGGACTATGATTGCCAAGGATACATGTGAGGCAACTAACACTAAGAGGTTAGCATGTTGGTAGAGTCATTAGTAGTTAGTAGCCATGAATTTTCTTTCTTTTTCACTTTGTCTTAGAAATATACCAAAATTCACAAATACAATCTTTTCTATGTTTCCCACTTCTTCGTGTTTCACTGTACTTCTCTTTTCATTCATTTTTTCTTTTCTTTTCATTCTTTCAAATATTGAAGAACCATTAATATACACATGAACATACCGTATAAGCTTCTATCGCCTCCCGTCCTTTGGATTCGACTCGTTTTAGCCTCTATACTATAACAAAAGTATCGAGGAAGCCAAAGCACACACACTCTAAACTTGATTTCAAAACAAACACTTTTGTGCACGATTTTCCCCCGATTAAATTTTGGCGCCGTTGCCGGGGATTGGAACGGTTTGATTTCATATTTTTGTTAACTTTTCTTCTTTGTTTTTGGTGTGCAGATTAAATTTTTTTAGCATTGTAGAAGTCCACACTTGCTTTTGTGTGGTTGGGTAAATTCTTGTATATTTTTATACTCTGCTACTAACTTTTGTTTATTTACCTGTGCACTATAATAATTAAGAATTAAAATATAAAAATTGGATGTTTTTAAAACGGTTTAGACATTTGCATCTAAGCATGTGTCAATTTTCATTCCAATATACTGTATTTTGTTCTTGTGTTGTTGTGATCTTGACGGAGGTGTACATATTGCATAGCATATAGTTAGGACAAACGTGTGGGGGATTTACTCTCTTTGTATGTTCATTCTTATCTATATTGCACACTTACATAAATTAAACTTAAGGGCAAAATCCAATACAACATAAGGTGGGAAAATCATTACTCTCCCTTAACCCAAAAATCACCTCCCCACTGACACAACCCAAGCCTAAGTAAAATTTACTAGACGTTGGGCCCTAGGGACATCTCGGACTCATTTAAGAGACTGACCTAAGAGAAAAGTTGTTAGAAGTTGACTCTTATCAAATCGATGTCTAAAGTTGGGGATTGAGAGGCGAAACCTCAAAGAACAGTGATTTGGCATAATTAGGCCCGTTGCTCCGGCACGGATACCTCCCACTGATCTTGCCCCTACCTGGCCGATTAACTTGTGGTCAGATTCTGACAATATACCCCCCGTGGATAGTCTAACCCGTTAGGAGTCGTCTAGGTCTAAGTCAACCCTAGCATATGCTTGTTTTGTTTTTCTTTTTTTTATTTGTTTGTTTGTTTGTTTTTCTTTCTTTATAAATTGTGAAATGGATTTTAACAACAATAATTCTTTCAATCATAATATGAATCCATTTTCACCCGACCTCATTTGACTCAGATAACTCCGACCCGACTATGCAACATGAACCATCATATACGCCTAGTTGGGATTATCTGACTCAATATGACCCATATCTCCAATCATATGACTATAATTTTCAAAATAACTTCCACTCTTCACAGAGTTCATGGGGATTCACCTCCCCCGAGTCAAATTTTTAACCACATTGTCCATTTTTCACAATATTCATTTCCCGATTCTGCTTCATATCCTCCTTTTCCTGAACCACTTATTGAAGCAAAATCATCATTGCAAAGGACTTTGGAAGAAACGATAAAGACCCAAAAACAATTTTAATACAATATGGCCTCATCATGTCCACAAAATTTCTAAAATTCATATAGTTCTTTTCCAAAACCAATCAAAGAAAATCATTGTGGGAAAAACTATGGAATTCGTGCAAGAGATCGAGTGAATAATACAAAATATGCATATGTTCGTATGACTCAAGAATCTTGTCATTTTGAAATCCAGCTTCAAGTTCATCATACCAACCTGAACTTGACCAACATGACATTCTTGATAGTTTGACAAGTTATCCAATTCCTGAAATTGAACTTGAAGATGAATGTGAACCTGAGCTTCAATTTAGCGATTTGAGTCCAGTCCTTGAATTAATATCGACTCCTATAGTGTTACCTAAACTAAGTGACGTTCTTGAGCCAATTTTGATTCTCATAATTTCTGAACTTGAATCGATCATTTCACCCATTCACAGTCCTTATGTGGATAAAAATCAAGAATCAATTTCATTACATCTATTTGAACTTGTCTAAAATCTTGACAACCACCTTGACATTTTAGTAAGTTATCCTTTTTTCAAATTGAACTTGAGCCTGAAAGTGATCCTGAACCTCCAGTTGATAATTCCATTTCATTTTTGATTCAATAATGACTCGGTATCTTAACCAGATTTTTTTCTCTATTCCGGAATCAATATTGAATTCTGTACCAGTACACCGTGAAATTGAATCACCAATCTCTTATGATCATACTTCATTGCTGGGGAAAGTATTTGAACATCAATTTTTTGGTTTGGACCCCATTTTTTGAGCCAATTTGACTCCTTGTTTTGAACCTCGACTTGATCTAAGTCAAATTCTCGAGTCAGTATCGGTTTTTATTCCTGTTCTATTTGAGTCCAAATCAATCATCTCCCAAAATCACACACTCATTGTTGGATATGAATGTTGAAGAAAATGACTCAGTAATTATTTTTAAAAAATGAAAATAGATGGGAATAAATTTTTAAATAAGACCATTCACTCAATCATTCTTTTACTGGGTCATATTAGGGAGGTCACTGGTGGGTTTCTACAAGATCCACGTTATCTTGATTGGGTAGCAACGCTTGGCCCAATCTGACCACCACCAGAGCCACCACCATAGTTAATTTTCCTTCTCTTCCCATTTGTTTCACGTATATAAACATTCACGATGCATTGAGGATAATGCATAAGATAAGTGTGGGGTAGGGTTTATTAATATAGTTAGTTTTACATTTTCTTTCTTTTACACTTCTTTTTATGAACTTTTTAAATTTTTTCTTTTGTATAAAAACTCTTTTCTTTTTACAAAACTTTTTGACATAAGGGAAATAGTTTGATTTTTTTTAAGAAAATTAAGATTATCTTAGGAATTAGGAACACCTAAAATTATGAATTTTTAAATGAAATCAAAATAATAGATTTTGTTTAAATTTATGATAAGGAAGTAAGATTGGAAAGATAATTTGATCTTGAATTCTTTGCCTTAGATTATGCACTTCACACTTACACAATTTTTCGGATTGAAACAAAACTAAAAATACCATAAAAATATATATATATATAAAATATTAAAAAATGATGATAATAAAAAATACTTATTGAAATTGGGTAATTATGCCTCAAGAAGCAAGATTATTCACACCTAAAATGGTGGACAAATATAAAACCGAACACAAAAAGTGTATGTTTTGAAATCAAGATTTAAAGTGTGTGCGCTTGGCTTCCTCGATACCTCGTTATAGCAAAGAGGCTAAAATCAGTCGAACCACAAGGACAGGAGGCGATAGAAGCTTACACAATATGTTCACGTGTATATTTACAGCTCTTCAATGTTTGAAGAATGAAAAGAAAAGAAAAGAAAGAATGAAAAGAGAAGTACGGTGAAACACGAAGAAGTGGGAAACATAGAAAAGATTGTGTTGTGATTTTTGGTATATTTCTAAACCAAAGTGAAAAAGAAAGAAAACCCACGGCTACTAACTACTAATGACTCCACCAACATGCTAACCTCTTGGTGATAGTTGCCTCACATGTATCCTTAGCAATCACTAGTCTTTGGTTCAAGAGCATTCAAAGCATGACCCATATGTAACCCATCACATCTCAACTCAACAAAATAAGTGCAAGCTACACTTAAACCTTCAAAAACACTAAACCATCAAAACTGAACAAGTGTAAGCATGGAGTTAAAGTAATGTTAACTTGTTAGAGAGTTAGGAAGTTAGTGGTTAGATCTATCATCATGAGCCATCAATGGCTCTTGCAAGAGCAAGGCCAAGTAGAGGCTATTAGATTCATGTGGATTATCAAGTAAGAAGTTAGACTAGTTGTGGTTAGTAGTTAGTTGCCATGAGAGAAAAAATTAGCTAAACATGTAAAAGGGATTAGAGAGAAGAAAACAAAGATGAGTAAAGAGAGAACCTATCATAAATTATCACCTTCTATTACAAGCACTCTTGCTTTCCACCATGTTCCACTCTCTCTTATTACATGATTTACAAGAAATGAAAAATATAAAGGAGGAAGAAGAAGAACAACTAAGCTATGCTACCCTAAACTACAACAAAAAAAGAAAACTACCCAAACACTCTGTCTATTTTCATCTGAAGACCCCACGGGGTATATATAGGCATTAGGGGAAAGGGGCCAGGAGAATAACCCCTGGCCCAAAGCATGGCGCGGCCGCGCCTGTGCCGCATTTCCGTGGCTCTTCTAGAGCCGCGCGCGCCGTGCCTGCTGCCGCGCGCTGTCACATCTGTCCCTTGTCAGCTGGATGTTCTGATTTCTGATTTTGGGCTCCTAGTTTTGACGAATCAGTTCTCCAAATCAATGCCTATATTATAGGCCTTTATCACCCATTAAATGGTGATTTAGGGTTTTTTTTCTTTATTGCACACCATGGACTTAGAAACATGCAAGAGAGGTGTTATTAGCAGAATTTAATATTAAATAAATGTGAAGATGTGGTATGAAATATGCAATTTTAGAGACTAATCACACCCCCACTTATCTTTTGCTCGTCCCAAGCAAAACAAAAACTAAAGGAATTATTACACCACATTCGCAGGTGACGCGATTGCATTGAGCATGTGCAACAAGCCATTAAACCTCTAGGTTTCCCCTAGAGGAAGTTTTTGTCTCCTGAGGATTCTCAGTGGATTACACCCAAAAAATTCGAAAAGAAAGAAATGAAATTTTAGTATTTTGAAAACACAAAATAGAGAAAAGTGTAGAAGTATTTTTGCGAAAATATAAGTGATCCAAGGTCATAGGTTAATCAGAAATTATTCTTCCTTAAACTAAGTCGAAATGCAAAATCTTGTTATGAATTAAATGTAAGAATTTAAAATTCAATTGATTCTTTGATCTTTCATAAAACTCTTAGAAAAATATGCACTTTGGGAACAGTGAAAGTTTTGGGATATCGACTCAAACTTTTATGTCATTGATTTTTGTATATTTATTTATTTTTTTATTTTTTTCTTTTTTTTTTCTCCCTTAGTTTTCTTAGGCTTTTTATTTACCGGGTAGTGAGCCTTCAGCCGTGACTCCCAAACTAGATGATCTTAGGGCACCAGATGAGAAAACATCGCTCGGACTTAAGGACTCGGTAAACAAGGCCACAAAACTAAAGGGGATTATTTTATTTTGTCCACCGTCTTAGGTGTGAATAATCATGCTTCCTGAGGCAAAATTACCCAACTTCAATAAGTGGTTTTTAATATCATCATTTTTTAATATATTTTTTATATATTTATTTTTTATGACATTTTTAGTCTTTGTTTTAATCCAAAAAATTGTGTAAGTGTGAAGTGCATAAATTTAAGGCAAAGAATTCAAGATCAAATTATCTTTCCAATCTTACTTCATATCCTAAAATTTAAACAAGATCTATTATTTCTGCCACGCATTGTCGCGTCTGTCTCCTGTCAGCTGGATGTCCTGGTTTCTAGTTTTGGGCCCCTGGTTTTGACGAATCAGCTCTCCAAAGTCAATGACTATATTATAGGCCTTTAATCACCCCATTAAATGGTGATTTAGGGTCTGTTGGCCCATAAGGTTACACTCTCCATTTGTTTAGAGTTTTGATGATAACAAACCAAATAAGAGCTATATGGTACTAATTACTTTGTTAAGATAAGTTCAGGTTTGTACCATGATTTGGAGACCATTGCTTAGCTATTACAAGAAATTCTAGGTTCATGAAGTAAAGAAGGCATTTTGCACATCAAGGAAGGAACTTAGAAGAGTTGGCTCTAGCAAGGCATTGCATGGCTCAAGACTTCAAGATTGCTCAAGATAATTTGTTAGATTTGTAGTTTTGTTAAAGAACAGTGAATAGGTTTGATGCTCTATCACACACGTTTTTGTGCACATCTCCTTTCCATATATATTTCCTATAATATATACAAAAATAGTTTGTATACAATCTTCAGCCTACAAACTCAATTTTATCCATTATATATATCTCTATTCAAAACTATTTTGTTAAAAATAGATTTCTCCTCAAAATTCTGTTTTTGTTTTGGCTTTTGACCTGAGCCGGTCGACCGCCAGGGTCGACCGACCCTATGTCAGGTCAAGCCGGTCGGCCGACCCAGTCGACCGGGGTTCTGGCAGCAGTGCGTATCAGTGTGCACGTTTCACGGTCGACCCAGACGGTCGACCGACACCTGCCTGACTGAAAGACTTCTGCTCTCTGTATTTTTGGGTCGACCGACCGGTCGACCGATAGCCTGCAACGGCTATTTTTTTGAACTAGCGGTCGACCGGGCCGGTCGACTGAGGTAGCCGTTTGAACAGTAACGGCTATTTCCTAAGCTGGTTTATTTTTTGTCCTTTTCTCACTTAAGTGTGTTTAAATGACATGTTTTGATTTTAATACTTTCTGATTAGCCTTAAATATGTTTTATCTCTAAACCCTAGCCCTCTCCTATAAATAGGGGTTTTTGGGGAGAGGTTCATTACGAATTCTCAACAAGAAAAATTTGCAAAAGTTTCAAAAGTTTAAGGCATTCAAAAGAGTTTGATTTCTTGTTTTTTGTGCTGAAATTCTCTCTCATTTTCTGAAGTGTTTTCAAGAACTCTCTGATTTCTTTTTCTTTACACACAAGCTTCATTCCTACTCATTGTTCTCTAAGGACCTTTGTAAGGGAAGAGAATTTTTGCAAGAGAGAGTTTGTGGTCTTTTGACTACTAAGAGATTGCTTGTACTTGAGATTGTGGAGTTGGGTACTCCGGTGAATTTGTAACATCTTTGTGATAGTGAAAGTGGTTGGAATCCTTCTGGGGAAGGCGGGGAAGTAGAGCTGGGTGCTCGAACCTCGATAACAATTCTCGGTGTTTGTGTTTGGTTTACTTGCACTTGATTCTTGCTTTACTTTCAATGCTCTTATTACTTGCTCTCCATCTTCATTGCAAGATTCATTTGTTTCATTCATCTTGTCAATCATAGTCCCATACAACAAGGTTGCATTGCGCACCTCTAACTCATTTCAAGAGGAATCAGGAGGAAGGAGTTCAGAACCCTTTACGGGGTATTCGGCTCTTAGTCTTGTTTTGGGCGATTGTTGCATCATAAGTTTAAATTGTGCATTGATTAGCATTATCACCTATTCATCCCCCTCTAGGTGATTTTCAATTGGTATCAGAGCTTGGACTCTAGGTTTGGCTTAACATCCTTAGAGAGATCTTTAAAATTTGCTAATCAACATTTTTATTCCATCATTCATTCACTAGTAAACATGGCTGATAACATCAAAACCCCTCCTAAATTTGATGGACTAAATTTCCCTATTTGGAAGGTTAGGATGACTATCTTTTTGCAATCATTATGTAGCTTAGTTGCAAAGTCTTTGATCAAACCCTATGTTGCACCCGATAGTGATGAGAGCACATGGACCGACTTCACCTTTAGAGAATATGAGGCTAACTCCAAGGCCCAAAATTCCCTCTTAACCGCCTTGAATGAGGATGACCTTACACGGGTAATTCATTGCCAATCCGCCTATGAGATTTGGCAACATTTGTTGGTCACACACGAGGGGACTTCACAAGTTAAGAGAGCTAAGATAGATCTCTTAAGGTCCCAATATGAATCTTTTAAAATGATTGATGAAGAATCTATTGATTGTATGATTACTCAATTTACTAAAATCACCAATGCTCTTTCTTCTTTAGGTGATGATATCTCAAATGACCAAAAGGTGCGAAAAGTAATTCAGGCTCTTCCTTCATCTTGGGAGATAAAGGCCACCACCTTGAAAGAGTTAAACGACAAGGAGGAGATGGACCTCATTAGTCTCATTGGGAACTTAAAAACCTATGAGATGAAAAAGAAAGCAAGAGAAGAGGCCGCTCCGCTAAAGAAGAAATCCATAGCCTTCAAGTCTTCATCCAGTCTTGAAGACGATGAAGAAGATGAAGAAGATGAGGAGCTATCACTACTTGATCGCAATGTGAAGAGAATGTACCGGAGGAAGAAGCTCAACTTCCGAAGGAAATTTGAAGGCAAAGAGGAGAGGAGAATTATATGCTACAATTGTCGAAAACCCGAACATATCATGGCCGATTGCCCAGAGTTCAAGAAGAAGATGACCTCCTCCTTCAAGCCAACCGAAAGAAAAGAAAGCGTACAAGGCAACATGGGATTCGGAAAGCGAGTCCGAGGAAGAGGCGGATATAGCGAATATGTGTTTCATGGCAAACACACCAAAGGTAACCCCTCAACCTCTTGATGAAGAAGATGATTAATTAAGTAAAGAAGTTCTTGTTCATGCCTTTGTTGAACTTTCAGAAACCTATGATAATAAAAAGATTGAATGCTCTAAATTGGAAAAGGAAGTTGCTTTTCTCCAAAAATCAACTTGCTATTATTTCTAAAGAAAAAGATGAAATTTCTTCAAATCTCGTTTCTACCCAAAATGAATTTAGTGCTTACAAAGTGCTTGTACAGCAAAATTTCCTAAGATTGATGAAAAAGAAATTTCTTCTTTAAAAACTAGGATTGTTGATTTTGAAAAGACTTTAAAGGATTGTGCTTTTAACACTAAGAAACTTGAAGAAATGTTTTCTAAAAAGCACACCTCTCTGCTAAAGATTCACATGTTAGATTCCTCATGCTCACACTACACATAACACTTTTCATGCTAAATCTTTTATGCTCACAATTCTCATGCTCACAAATCACACACTCACTATGCTTTTAAATATGGTAGAGTGTATAGATGCACATATTGTGGTAAGAATGGACATTTGGCTAAATTTTGTTATGACCAAGTAAATAGATCAAATAATCTTGTTGGGTTCATGGAACTAACTCTTTAGGACCCAAGAATGTGGGTACCAAAATTAAGTCTTAAATTATTTGATATAGGTACACACCAAGGCTCCAAGACGTAGGGAGCGGTGGTACCTTGATAGTGGTTGTTCAAGACACATGACGTGGGACATCAATAACTTTACAAACCTATCAAGGTACGTAGAAGGTGGCTCCATCACCTTCGGGATGACTCCAAAGGCACTATCATCGGTATAGGTAACATTCAAATTGGTGCATCTCCCATTATAGAAAATGTTGTACTTGTTGATGGTTTGAAGCATAATTGCTTAGCATTAGTCAATTTTGTGACCGTGGACTTAAGGTTATTTTGATGATTCTTCTTGCAAAATCTTTGATGTTAAACCAATGATTGTATTCTCACGGTTTTCGTGATGATAATGTTTGTATCATTGACATGCTTAATGTGGAATGTTCTACTAAATGCTTAAATGCTTTTGATGAAAATTCTTGGCTTTGGCATAGAAGATTAGGACATGCATCTTTTGACCATCTTTCTAGGATTAATTCTAAGGAATTGGTGAAGGGTATACCTTGCTTGAAGTTTGAGAAAGACCGCATTTGTGGTGCGTGCCAACTGGGAAACAAACCAAGTCTTCCTTCAAACCAATCAAGGATATCATGTCAACTAGGCCTTTAGAATTAATTCATATGGATCTTTTTGGACCTACTAAAACTTAAAGCTTAAATGGTAATAGATTTGCATTTGTTTTAGTTGATGATTTTTCCCGTTTCACTTGGGTTTTCTTCTTGGAACACAAAGATCAAACTTTTCTCATTTTAAGATTTTTCGAAAAAGAGTTAAAAAAGAAAAGGGTTTTTCGATTTTGAGAATAAGGAGTGATAGAGGTGGTGAGTTTGTTAACCAACTCTTCATGACTTATTGTGATGAAAAAGGAATTAAGCATGAAATGTCTTGTCCTAGAACTCCACAACAAAATGGAGTTGTAGAAAGGAAAATAGAACACTTCAAGAGATGGCTAGGACAATGATAAGTGAGTATGACCTCCCTCAATATCTATGGACCGAGGCCGTAAACACCGCATGCTATATATCAAATCGTATTTATTTATGTAAATTCTTCCAAAACATCTTTTGAAATGTATCATTCTAGAAAACCTAATGTTGCATATTTTAAAGTTTTTGGATGCAAGTGTTTTGTTTTGAACACTAAAGATAACTTGGGTAAATTTGATGCTAAGGCTTATGAAGCAATTTTTGTTGGATATTCTACAACTAGTAAAGCTTATAGAGTATTAAATAGATCTTCACTTACCATTGAAGAATCCATGCATGTTAAATTTGAAGAATCTATTGTGTTTGTTGAGAATGTTGTAGAGATTGAACCATTAGGTGATAACATGGAGAGACTATCCTTGAAGGACTCACCCGCTCAAGAAGAAAAGCTAGAATCAATTGGTGATGTTCAAGAGGATAAAGAGGAAAGCTCTCTACCGCTTCCTAAAGCTTGGAGATACGCTACAAATCATCCCAAGGAGCTCATCTTAGGTGATGCATCTAAAGGGGTAAACAACTCGCTCCAAACTCCATGACCTATGTGGTAACTTTGCTTTCATTTCTCATTTTGAACCCAAAGCATCCTCGAAGCCGAGGCGGACTCATATTGGTTGCTAGCCATGCAAGAGGAACTCAATCAATTTGAGCGCAACCAAGTTTGGCACCTTGTTCCTAGGCCCCACGATAGACCAATAATTGGTACTAAGTGGATCTTTAGAAACAAGATGGATGAGTCCGGAAATGTGATTAGGAATAAAGCTAGGTTAGTGGCCCAAGGTTACACTCAAGTTGAGGGAATTGACTTTGAGGAGACCTTTGCACTCGTAGCACGGCTTGAAGCCATACGGATGACACTAGCTTTTGCATCTTTCAAAAATTTTAAACTTTTTCAAATGGATGTGAAAAGTGCATTTTTGAATGATTTTATAAATGAAGAAGTTTATGTTGAACAACCTCCCGGTTTTATTGATCATGTTCATCCTAATTTTGTTTTTAAACTTGATAAAGCTTTTTATGATTGAAACAAGCTCCAAGAGCTTGGTATGAAAGGCTTTCTAGTTTTTCGCATTTCAAATGACTTTGTTAAAGGCAAAGTAGATACAAACACTATTCACTAAGCATGTTGATAATGACTTTTTAATTGTGCAAATTTATGTTGATGATATAATTTTTGGTTCTACTAATGAGTTTTTATGCAAGGAATTTGAAAAGGTTATGCAATGTGAGTTTGAAATGTCTTCAATGGGTGAGCTTAATTTCTTTCTGGACTCCAAATCAAGCAATTGCAAGATGGGAACTTCATATGTCAAGCCAAATACGCAAAGGAACTTGTAAAGAGGTTTGGACTTGAAGACTCAAAGGTTTGCAACACTCGCATGGCAACTATCGCCAAGCTTGATAAGGATGACCAAGGTAAAAATGTTGATATTAAATTGTATAGAAGCATGATAGGTAGTCTTTTATATCTGACGGCAAGTAAGCCGGATATAATGTTTAGTGTGTGTCTTTGTGCTAGATTTCAATCGTGTCCCAAGAGTCCCATCTTATTGCGGTAAAACGCATTATTCGTTATATTAAGGGAACGATTGGAATGGGTCTATGGTATCCGAAAACCGGAGATTTCTCAATGACGAGTTATTCGGATGCCACTATGCGGGTTGTAGAGTAGATAGAAAGAGTACTAGTGGGACATATCAATTTCTTGGTATTGTCTTGTTTCATGGTCCTCTAGGAAATAAAATTCCGTAGCTCTCTCAACCGTCGAGGCGGAGTATGTTACCGCGGGGGCTTGTTGTGCACAAGTCCTTTGGATGAAACATACTCTCCTTGTTTATGATTTGCATTATACCATATAAAAATATTTTGTGATAATACTAGTACCATTCATATGACAAAAAATACAAATCAACATAGTAAGACCAAATACATTGAGATTAGATATCACTTTCTTAGAGATCATTTTGAGAAAGGATTTATAGATATTGATTATGTTTCTACGGATTTGCAACTAGCCGATATTTTCACTAAACCACTTGATTTTGCTAGATTTTCTTTCATTTGTGGTGAACTTAATGTTTGTGTTATTGAATAAAAATGTTTTCATAACCCTTTTTGATGTATGACAAAAAGGGGGAGAATGAGTTTTTATGATAGAAATATAAGTTCATATGGTTTTGGTTCCATATGAGTTTATATAGTTTTTAGTTTTTGATGTATTTTCATGAATTCTTATTTTTAAGTTGAAATGTTTCTTGCAAGCATATTTCATGATTTTTAATCATATGGTTTTTTGTTTGATGGTTTTTGCTTGCACCTTACATTGTTTTTTATGATAGCATAATTTGAGGGGGAGCTTACTCCTCCCCTATATTTTTGCTTATAGCCTATTTGTTTTGTCATCATCAAAAAGGGGGAGATTGTTGGCCCATAAGGTTACACTCTTCATTTGTTTAGAGTTTTGATGATAACAAACCAAATAAGAGCTATACGGTACTAATTACTTTGTTAAGATAAGTTTCAGGTTTGTACCATGATTTGGAGGCCATTGCTTAGCTATTACAAGAAATTCTAGGTTCATGAAGTAAAGAAGGCATTTTGCACATCAAGGAAGGAACTTAGAAGAGTTGGCTCTAGCAAGGCATTGCATGGCTTAAGACTTCAAGATTGCTCAAAATAATTTGTTAGATTTGTAGTTTTGTTAAAGAATAGTGAATAGGTTTGAAGCACTATCACACACGTTTTTGCGCACATCTCCTTTCCATATATATTTCCTATAATATATACAAAAAAATAGTTGTATACAATCTTCAGCCTACAAACTCAATTTTATCCATTATATATATCTCTATTCAAAACTATTTTGTTAAAATAGATTTCTCCTCAAAATTCTGTTTTTGTTTTTGCTTTTGACCTGAGCCGGTCGACCGCCAGGGTCGACCGACCCTATGTCAGGTCAAGCCGGTTGGCCGACCCAGTCGACCGGGTTTCTGGCAGTAGTGCGTATCAGTGTGCACGTTTCACGGTCGACCCAGACGGTCGACCGACACCTGCCTGACTGAAAGACTTCTGCTCTCTGTATTTTTGGGTCGACCGGCCGGTCGACCGATAGCCTGCAACGGCTATTTTTTTGAACTAGCGGTCGACCGGGCCGTCGACCGAGGTAGCCGTTTGAACAGTAACGGCTATTTCCTAAGCTGGTTTATTTTTTGTCCTTTTCTCACTTAAGTGTGTTTAAATGACATGTTTTGGTTTTAATACTTTCTGATTAGCCTTAAATATGTTTTATCTCTAAACCCTAACCCTCTCCTATAAATAGGGGTGTTTGGGGAGAGGTTTATTACCAATTCTCAATAAGAAAAATTTGCAAAAGTTTCAAAAGTTTAAGGCATTCAAAGAGTTTGATTTCTTGGTTTTTGTACTGAAATTCTCTCTCATTTTCTGAAGTGTTTTCAAGAACTCTCTGATTTTCTTTCTTTACACACAAGAGCTTCATTCCTACTCATTATTCTCTAAGGACCTTTGTAAGGGAAGAGAATTTTTGCAAGAGAGATTTGTGGTCTTTTGACTACTAAGAGATTGCTTGTACTTGAGATTGTGGAGTTGGGTACTCCGTGAATTTGTAACATCTTTGTGATAGTGGAAGTGGTTGGAATCCTTCTGCGGAAGGTGGGGAAGTAGAGCTGGGTGCTCGAACCTCGATAACAATTCTCGGTGTTTGCGTTTGGTTTACTTGCACTTGATTCTTGCTTTACTTTCATTGCTCTTATTACTTGCTCTCTATCTTCATTGCAAGATTCATTTGTTTTCATTCTTCTTGTCAATCATAGTCCCATACAATAAGGTTGCATTGCGCACCTCTAACTCATTTCAAGGAATCAGGAGGAAGGAGTTCAGAACCCTTTACGGGGTATTTGGCTCTTAGTCTTGTTTTGGGGGATTGTTGCATCATAAGTTTAAATTGTGCATTGATTAGCATTATCACCTATTCACCCCCCTCTAGGTGATTTTCAGGGTCTTCTTCTTCATTGCACACCATGGATCTAGAAATATGCAAGAGAAGTGATATTAGCAAAATTTAATATTAAATAAATGTGAAGGTGTGGTATGAAATATGCAGTTTTAGAGACTAATCGGTAGGCTACATGAACCAAAAGGAATTACGCCGATCAGGCACATGGATCAGCTTTCTCCACTCGTTCCTATCGAGCAATGCATTCACTATGACCTTTAGCCTCTATATCTTGTCGCATTACCTCCATCCATGTTTTCTTCGGTCTCCCTGCGCTCTTTTAACTTGCACTAATTTGATACGCTCTACTCGCCAGACTGGCTCTTTATAGGTCTACGTCGCACATGACTAAACCATCGTAGGCAGTTTTCTCTCATCCTCTCTCTATAGAGGTCGCGCCTATCTTAGTACGAATATCCTCCTTTGTCACCTTATCTCTCCTCGTGTTACCACACATCCAACGAAGCATGCGCTTCTCTACCACACTCATCTTCTGGTATGATATCTCTTTATAGCCACATTCTGTACCATATAACAAAGCTGACCTAATACAGTCTGATAAAACTTTTCCTTCAGTCATAACGGAATTTTATGATCACATAAAACTCCTGTTACGCTCCTCCATTTTTAACCAGCCAGCTTGGATCCTATGGTTGACATCACTCTTGATCTCCCCAACCTTTTGGATAATAGAACCCAAGTACTTAAAATGACTGCTCATCGATATTTCTTGTCCATCTAGTCTCACAATAATATAATCTCGGATTCCCTGTTTACTGAATTTATACTCCATATACTCTGTTTTGGCCTACTTAATCTAAAACCTCGATATTCTAGAGTTTGCCTCTAAAACTCCAATTTGGCATTTACCCCAGCTCTCGTCTCATCGACTAGGACAATATCATCTGCAAATAGCATATACCACGGATCTCATCCTGAATAGCTCTAGTGAGCTCATCCATCACTATAGCAAATAAGAATGGACTCAATGCAGATCCTTGATGCAATCCAATTGTCACAGAAAATCACTTGTTATGCCTCCACAAGTTCTGACATTTGCCACTACTCTATCATACATGTCGTTAATTATGTCAATATATTTAATAGGGATTCCCATTTCATTAATGTCCACCATAATACCTCTCTTGGCACCTTATTATAAATTTTTTCTAAATCAATAAAGACCATATGCAATTTTCTCTAGCTCTCTCGAAATCACTCTATAAGTTGACGAAACAAATGAATAGCCTCTGTCGTCGATCGCCCCCGTATAAACCCAAACTGCTTCTCTAATATTTTAATATTCTGCCTTAACCTGTGTTCAATTACCCTTTCCCAAAGTTTCATGGTGTGACACATGAGTTTTATTCCACGATAGTTTGAACAACTCTTGATATCACCTTTGTTTTTATAGAGAGGTCCTAAGGTACTCTTCCTCCACTCATTTGGCATCTTTTTAGTTAGCCAGATCTTATTAAGAGGTTTTGTCAGCCATCTCACGCCCACCTCTCCTAAGTATCTCCATACCTCAACAGGAATTCCATCTGGGCCAACAGCTTACCTTGAATTCATCCACTTTAAGACCTCTTTAACTTCAAATTTTCTAATTCTGAACATATAATTACGGCTCATATCCTGGTACTGAAAGGTAAGGTTATTCAAATCTTGAATAGAACTACCATTGAACGATTTGTCTAAATACTCTCTCCATCTTTCTTTGATTTCTTCATCTCAAACTAAAATCTTATGATCCTCATCTTTGACACACCTCACAGTACATAAGACTCTAGTCTTTCTCTCCCTTATTCGAGCAAGTCTATATATATAATTTTCAACCTCTTTGGTGTCTAACTTCTCATACACTTCTTTGTACACTTTAGCTCTTGCATTCTGAACAGCTTTCTTAGCCTCCTTCTTGGCTAGCTTATACCTCTCAAAACTCACTTCATCATAATTTTTCTTCAATCTCTGTAAGAGTCTCGTTTGATCTTAATGACAGCTTTTTACCTCTTCATTCCACCATGACGTGTCCCCGTGAGTCACCAAGTATACCCTTTAGCTACTCTTTTAATGCAGCTAGCAATTTTGTTCCATGCTGTATTGGGATCATCTTGGGCTTTCCAATCTACTTCATGTACTACTTGATGTACAAAAACTCCTTGGTTACCTTCTTTTAGCCGCTACCACTTAATCTTAATATCTTACTTACATTTAATTTTTCTAAATCTCCTTCTAATTCAGACATCTAAAATTAAGAGTTTATGTTGGGTTACTACGCTCTTCGAATCAGTCCTCAGAGCCATCACAATAAACTACACATTAGGAGGTTTAATTCAATCTCAATTCAATATGTGAATTCAATTCTAGACTGATCTGTAGCAAATTGGCATGTTGGTTGTTGAATATGACTTATCAGACGGCTGAATTTGAAATAGTGATTAACATAATAATTATATCTCTTTAAGTTCTCTTTCTGTAGCATCTTGAATCATTAGATTTATATTTCTGTAGCAAAAGTTATGATCAAAATACTAAAAGGTGTCCAAATTGAATCAATTTTGAACTCCGAAATTAATTTAAATTATTCTCCTTATCTCCATCAGGATTAGCTTTATCCCATCCATCTTATAGAAAGATATCTTCTTATTTTGAATTGAATTGTAAAGATGATGGCTTATACTTTCTCCTCTTGAATTCAAATTGAGTAAATTGAAATCTATATTTAGATAGGATTAGGGATAAAATAGAAGCTTCCTATATTCTTATCTTTCTATTTAAGTAATTACACACCATAATCAAAAAGAGGGTTAAATAGCAAAGTTAAATAAAAAATAATTAAGATAAATATGCAAATGTGATGATAATAATGCAAAATTGAGATGCAATCGCACCCCACACACCTATCTTTTGTTCTCAAGCAAAATTAAAAATGCAAAACTAATCTAACCTAACTCACTTTCTTAGGAATTACGATTGCACTTACCATGTGCAACATGTCGTTAAACCTCTAGGTTTTTCCTAGAGGATGAGTTTTATCTTGTTAGGCTTTTCAGTGAATTACACCCACAAAATCCGTAAAAGAAAAAATAAAGTATTTTTTCGAAAACTCATTTTTATTATTGAGAAAATATTGAAATATTTTTTGTAAAATCATGTAATCTATAAGTCTTAGGATCACCAAATTATTCATTCCTATACTTAGTCTCTATTTAAAAATTTATAATCAATTTAGATAAGGATCCAAACTGAATTTCTCATTTAGTATATTATTTTACCCTAGTCATATGATTATTTGTGACTGTGATTGTTGACTCAGGATTCTTCAATTCTAAATCTTATGGCTCTCTTTTTTTTTAAAGAAGTTTGAAGTATTACCACTTCGTTGCCTTTAAGCACTTTTTTTTTTAAAATGTAGAACTCATCTAATTTCTTTTATGTAGGTATCAAGTCTTCTTGAGACTCTAATACCTAATTAATTGATTATTCGATGGGCTAATACATATGTTGTATATATTTTTTTCAAACTTACCTAATTACCTTTCATGTAAATACCAAGGACCTCTTAGGCCAAAGCACTTAGCTAATCAATAATCCAATTTGTTTATTTTTCATATATATATATATATATATATATATATATATATATATTATATATATATATATATATTGTAAATAAGGTACAAGTGTCTCTATTTCAAATCCTAAGTGTGTAAGTGTATGAAGAATGCATATTTCATTAAGGTAAAATTAAGACTACATCACTTTTCATTTTTTCTCCACATCCTAAAAATTAAACAAAAAATCTTATTTTGACTAAGTATTAAGAAATTCAAATTAATATTTTTCTATTTCTTAAAATTAATTTAATTACTTATAAAAATAAATCAAATTATTGTTTCCTTTTTCAAGAGGTTTTTAAAAGAAAAAAATTGTTAGTAAAAACCTATGTTAGAATGTTTGTGAACCCTCCCCCACACCTATCTCACCATTGTCATCAACAAAAGAATGAATGCACGTATGCATGAAATAAAGTGTAAAAGAGGTGATGTTACTAATATGTGGGGTTTCTTTCCTCGAGCTCGCTTTCCATCATTCAAATGTGTTCTCTTTTAGTGATGAAAATGAAGATGTCAATCTTTTTGTCATTTTTATGTTCATCCTCTCCAATTTTTTTATCACTTTTCTCAATTTCTCCTACTCTTCTTCCCTCTTCCACTATTCATAAATTCATCCTTGTTATACAAAAATACTAGTGGGCATACACAACATGAACACCAAGAATTTTGAGCTCATCCTCATACATCTCCTCAAAACTTGAATTAACCATTTCTTTTGGAGGTGTGTAACTAACCAAATCATCCCTAATTGATTCATCCACACACTTAAGTT
>JAVJIF010023886.1:0-47762 GCA_038442645.1 Agave tequilana
GATGTATGTGTTGAAAGGAAGTGAAAGGGAAAATAATATGTGGTGACAGGGATTCTCCACCATAGAGGATTAAAATGACAAAGTAGCCTATACTATACTATGATGATTAATGCCATTAATCATTTTCACAACAGAAAATATTCAAGGATTATGGTTTACAACATCTCACCCATTAAGGTTTTCACACTTGTTTTATAATTGAAGAATATATTCATTTTCACTATAGTAATTTGCGAGAGGCCTCTAAATTTCATGCCTAGATTTGAACAGTGTGGATTATCCACACTATGCCCCGTTGTGTAATGATAAGCTACGACCTTGTGAGTTCCTTTTTTCAAAAAAAATGTCTCATAGGGTTACATTCTTATGCTATCCAGGAGCATAAAGTACTTGTGCAAAAACATAAAAACTACAGAAATACATACAAAATTCAAACCAGTTAATCAAGTGGCAGTAACAAAATGGAAACTTACTCCATTATTATATACACATTCTCTTTGTCTTCATACGCATCATAAAATTGAACTAGGTTAACGTGCCCTGTCAAAGCTCTCAAAATTTTCACCTCTCTTCTAACATCCTCGATAGCTATGGTTGTAGTCATCTGTCAGAAAATGATCATTTCCACTTTAGTTAGGACTACATTGAAATTCAAAAATAAGGGGAGAAAAAGTTGCTGCCGTCAGCTTAGCAATGTGCACATATGGATTAAAAAGTATACAAAGAGAGCCACAACTAGATAAATCAGATCAAGGTCGATGCAAACCATCCATGCTTGAAGGTAATAACCATAGCAGGATAACAACCATCAACATTACCATTTGAGATGAATTTACTAATTAACACCGTAATAATCATTTGAAGGCAGTTAAGAATATAATACAATGCTCATGTATATCTTCTCATGGCATGGGCAAGATTGGTGTTTCTCTTATAATGCTGTACTCAATCTTATTCGACAAAAGTCAATGTGACAGGTGAAGGCCACATCTGAATCAGGTTTCTGTTAACATGCAGCATGAAATACGTAGCAGATTCTAAATAACAAAATTTTATCAGTATGAATGGCATGAATCTCCACATAAAGTAAGCCACAGATGGGCTTTCTATCTCTTCCCAACCCGCAGGGGCGGCTTAATTTTTAAGGAGACCTTAGGCGAAAATTTCTAATTGGCCCTTTTAAAATATACTTTAAAAAGTAATTATATTAACTAATATTTTATTTAATTATTATTTTATTAAAAAATAATTCTTCTAGCTTTTTAAAATGCAAAAATTTTAATCAAGTTTTTGTATTCAAGTTTTACTAATGTATTTTTTTCTATAAAGCAGTTGCAGCCCTACCGTCAGTCTGAGGTCTGAGCGACATGGGCGGTGAAGAGTGAGGCTGCTGCACACAGAGAGAGTTTTAATTTTGAAAAATTCTCTTATTATAATTAAATAGTTTAGGGAGAGTGAAAAATACAGCTGAGAAAGTGGAAGAGACTCCTCTTTAATTATAATTAAATAGTTATAGGGGAGTGGAGGATATTAGCTTGGGACAGTGAAGAAACTCATGCTTTTCCTGTTAATATAAAAATGAAGAGGGAAAAAAAAATCAAAAAAACGTGGATGAAAGGATTCAAACTCGCGCAGGCAAAGCCCACACAATTTCTAGTCATGTCCAATAACCACTCCGGAGCGCCCCTTGAACAAATAAAAACATTTTCTATATTTTATATTTCTTATTTTAGTTAAATACTAATTTATACTATAATTTTGGAGGCCCCATTATATTTGGGGCCCTAGGCGACTGCCTCATTTGCCTAGAGGTTGAGCCGCCCCTGCCAACCCGAGCCACATACGCAAAACCCCCCAACTCCGCCAACATCTTTTAAAAATAATAATAATTTAAATAAAAAAACCCCCACCAAAATGAAAGCACAGATGAGATAGAGAAATGTCACCTCATAATCTTTCTACTGATTAATGAAAAAGTGATGGTAGTCAAACTCTAGAAGAAGTGAAACATATCCACTGCAATAAAGAGGCCAGCTCATGGAAACTAAATATAGTCCACAAAACAAGAAACAAAAGCTCATGCAATAAAGACTGCAACAAAAAGCTCATGGAAACTAAAAGCTGCAACAAAGACTGCAACAAAAAAGCTCATGGAAACTAAATATAGTCCACAAAACAAGAAACAAAACAGATCTCAGAGAATAAACAAATAACTAAACCATATAAATGGAGCACTCTTTTTGCATGCCATCAGAAAAAAAAAACATACACATAATAATTTTTTCATCATTTCCTTCCCCTGACATTCCGATAATCTATATTGCATATTTGCATTGATCAAATGATCTGACAAATTTATTATAAGATTGAAAACATGCATGTTGACCTGTGGGCTGCACTCTGATTTTTTTTTTAAAGCCCATTCGTCAAAAAACAAAGGATCACTTTTTTTAGGTTATCCATTATATATATATTACTCATTAGTCATGCAAAAAAAGAAATTTTGGTTACCTTAGCCTTTGGGATGACCTTAACAGCAACCTTCTCCCCTTTAAGCTCCCCCTTCCTATACTTGGCCAAACAAGTATACCCAAAATGCCCTCTTCCAACCTCCTCCCCCATCTCAAATTGCTTCTCAAACCCCTTGCTGACCCAAATTTTTTATCCAAAAATGCCCCTCTCCTCCCATCCTCCTCTTCCTCCTCCGGTATGGCCGCCGCCGCCTCCTCGTTGTGCTTGACCGAGCCCTGTCTCCTGGCGAGCGCCGCCCTGATGTCTGGCCGGCGAGGGCGGCATCCTGAAGAACCTCCGAGGGGTGGAGGCGGCGGAGTTGGAGTTGGAAGGGGATTTCTTTGGGAAGAGAGAGTGGGAGGGGTGGGGGTGTAGAATGGGGGCTTGTTGTTGGTGTCTCTTCCGCTGATTGCATTGTTGTCGTCCACTCTCTCTTGATCTTGATCTTGTTTTTGTTGGGGTTGGTTGGGGATCCAGAAGGGGATTGGGTGGGGAGAGAGGAGGGTTTTTGCGTAGCGATGCCCATTTGTTCTAGTAGAGAGAGACCCTATACTTGATTAAATAAAGATTAGATTAAATTATGGCGTTCATTGTTGTTGCTGCGCTCGCTCTGGGTTTTTGTAAACCTAGGAGGAGGGAGGAATGCAGCAGCATAACAATAATAATAATATAATAGAGAGAATACAGAAGAACAGAATAGAAGCAGAAACTGGAAGACACAGAGAGCGAGTGAGGGAGAGATTTGAAACACACAGCAGCAAAGCCGGGAGTGGTTGGGGTGGGCCTCGGAAGATTTTAGTGGAGTTAACTACTCTCACCGGGGAGGTGAGCGGATCATGAGAAATTTATTTACTTGTTTGTTTGTTTTTGTACCTTTTATTATGCATTATTATTTCTCTAATCTACCATTATACCCTATTAGTTTCGTTCACATTAAGGCGTGTTAGGTAACTTGCAAAATATTTGCAAAATGTAAAAATTTTTACAACTTTACATTTTACACTTGTTTGGTTTCGTTTGCAAATGCAAAATGCAAAAACTTTTGCAACTCTTCTTTTCCCACTTACAGTTGCTACAGTTAAATGTGTGGTCATGTAAATCTCACTTTTACACTCATATTTTCCCACTTACAGTTGCTACAGTTAATTTTGTGGTCATGTAACTCTCACTTGTAGTACACTTACAGTTCAAAACAGTTACTTGATAATCAATATATAATTAAATATTATTAAATATTTAATATTTTAATAGTGTTCATTTCTTATTTAATTATTTAATTATTTTTATTTTTTAATCTTTAACTTTTTTTTGTTTTGATATTTAATATTTTACTATTTTAATTTAATATTTTTTATTGTTTTATTTAGAGTTAATATTTTATTAATATAACAGTATTATACTTTATATAAAATTACTATATATTTAATTATTTATTTTTTTAATATAAAAATTACTTTATTAATATCATAATATATTTTATTATTATATTAATATTTTATTATGTTAATATTGTAATAATAATTCAGTATAATAATACTATAATGATAATTTATTATAAATTATAATTATATTTTACTTTATTAATTTTATATTCCTATAATATTAAAATAATATATAATAAAATTTATATTATAATAATTTCAAGTATTTTTAATATTATAATATTATAACTATATTTTATTATTGTTGTAACATTTTTTAATATTTATATCTTATTGTATTCTTAAAATTTTATTAATGTTCTTTAGATTTTCTTAAAATTTTATATTATTTATTTAGTTAATATTTTAGTAATATTTTACTATTTATACTAATATTTTATTAATATTATTCTTATAAATAAAATATTAAGATTATTAATTTTTATCTCAAATTTATTAATACAATTTAATTTGCAATAGTAGATTTAATTTAATAGTATTTATAATATTTAAATCACTACTACAGTTAGTTTTGTGGTCAACTTTTCCACTTACACTTTTACATTACCAACCAAACACCGTAAAACACAATATACTTTACCATTTACACTTTCACTTTATCAACCAAACGCCGTAAAATACAATATACTTTTCCATTTACACCTCACTTTATCAACCAAACACCGTAAAACACAATATATTTTCTCTGCTATAGTTCACTTTTTTCATTCTCATTTTACGACTTACGACTTGCGACGTTTTTGCAACGAAACAAACAGGCCTTAAATATCATTACAGTCAAATACTTTGTTTTTTAAGAAAATACGTCATAACCTGATGCAAGCAAAATTTTTTTTTTTATCATACACTTGCACAGTCAAAATATCTTTATACACAGAAAAGAGACGAGATAGATCCTCCATTTACGAAAAATGGAGATCTTCTGTGACCACACAGTAAACAAGGGTCTTAACGATAGAAATCAGTCCGTTTATAGGAAAGATTCATATACTACCCGGAGGCTGAGGGTCATGTATAAATCAGCTACCAAGAAAACATATTTTCAGAAAGCATTTAGTATAATGCTCTCGACAAAAGTGTTAAATGGGAAGAGATTACGTGGACACATCAATTGTATTATTTATAGGCCCAATTCATTGTGATAAGGGGTTGTTTGGTTAAGGGTGGAAGTGAGGAAGTGAGAAAATAGTAATAGTTCTCTTTGGAATTTGAGAATTGGTTAGTGAGTTTTTCGCTGTTTGGATGTTGTTAGGAAGTGGGTTTGAAAAATGTTATGTCTTTTCTGGTGTTTGGATGGTATTGTGAAAGTGAAAAAGTTAACCACAAAGTTGATCGCAAAATAATATTAAAATAAAATTAATTAAGAAAAATAAAATCAAATTATAATTAGAATGCAAAAGAGATTAACATGACCACAAAATTAACTGTTTTGAAATTACAAATGAGATTTACATGACCACAAAATTAACTGTAGCACCCTAGAAGTGAGAATGTGATTGTGTAAAGGAAAAGGAGAAAAGGAAAAGAGTTTCTCATTTTTCTTTTCCGTGTTTGGATAGATAGGAAAAAGCAATTATACTTTCCTGTTTCTTTACTTCAGCCCACTTCCTTTCAACCAAACACGCCCTAGTCAGCGACGCTATGACAAGTATATCATGACACAATGATCTTGATTGGAGAAGGCAATGTATTACTTTAATGCTGATTCGAGCGCGTGTGAGTGGGGTATGTATGTTATGAGGACCTAGCCTCGACCTGATAAGGGTTCCAATTTGGATCTGTCCCCACTCGAACCTAATTCCATGTTGAGTTATGCTGACTTTCAGGTTTGGAGTTTGACTCATTGTAGTAGTCAAATTCTCACCTCGTCTAAGATGACGACACGTGTCTTTCACCTTTCAACTCTCCGAGGTACATTAGAGCTCTTCTCTAAAGTCTTGATATTCCTTACCTCCTTCACGTCCTCTCCGAAGACTTCAGCTCCGAACCAAACTGCTCCAATATACTTCACCCTGATCTCCATCGACAGTTATGCCACCTAATTTTTCTCCACGTTCATAACGTGTGACTCCACTCAGTGCGACTGCATGCAATCCCAACAAGTCAGCACCACTAATCGCGACCGTTACAACAAGTCGATATGTGCAAATTGTGTGGTTACGAAGATCTCGTCCTCACCATCTATCACCTTACTACAGCTCAGTCGAGTATAAGTAAAACTGGTCCTTCAACGAAGAAGGGTATTCAAGCCTTGAGAGAAAGTCCTGAGAAAATATTCGAACCCTCTAACTCTAAAGGAACCCAATCTTGATCCTGGATTCTAATTCTGATTGGAATCCACACTCATCTTTTAGATTGCTATAATCCTTATAACTTAAGAATTATAGTGAAGCTTCTCCTTCTCACCGTGATTTTTTTTTTGATTAAGGCTTTCACTTAAATCATGCGTGTTCCTTTTTTGTATTGTGCTTTCTTTACGTGCACTACTCTAACTACATCTATCGCTTGTGGTGAGGATCAATTGTCCAATCGCTTGTGGCGGAAAATACCACAACACTCATTTATGATGAGATTTAACTTTGGATCAAAGTTTTATAATTCTATATAAACTCTCTTGTTGAGAGGAGTAAAAGAAACAACATAAGAAATAAGAAACATTAACCACCGTCTTCCCCATTTGTCTCTTAGAGTCCTTCGTGTGTCAAGGAGGAAGTCGTAGATTGCCGAAAAAGTACTTTGAAGTCCATTGAGATTCAAGGCCAAGGCTCCGAGATTGTGTAGAGTACTTGGAGCGCTACAAATTGGATTATATCTTTTGTTGAGATTAGTCATCGAGGTATATCTAACTTTCTTGCTTTTAGTTCATTCAAGAAAAATATATACCTGAGTTAGTTGTTCATATTGATCTATCTAGTTAAAAATTAGTTCCAAAAATATAGATGATTACATACATCAAAAACTATAATACATTATTCTTTCTACTGCTTGTTCGTGAACTTTTCTCTAGCGATTTTCATGTAAATTTTGGTCTCTTTTTGTGAATATTCTTGTTTAATTTTTTCACATAGTTTTGCATAGATTTTTATTTTAGATTCATTTAACAACTTTGAAGAAATTTGTGATCAATTTGTTGTGCCAAATCCTAGAGAGAGGAGATCCAATTCTATGCGTCAATCAACATAAGATCAAGGAGGGTCATACCTTTGAATTAGTTATCTATATTACTATAAAAAGCACCGGTTAGAATATTCTAGAAAAATTCTATCTATTATTTTTTAGTCCGAGTGGAAAATGAACTATTAAATTTGAAAGCTGTAGGTATAATCTAATTACACAAGGATATTCTAGTAATTTGCTTCTTTATTTATTTTCTTTTCAAGTCTAGTCTCTCGATATATACATTTTTTGATTTTTTTTCTTTTTTTTTTTATGATCTCTTTCTCACCTATGTCTAACACAGCTTCCTCCTGCATCTACGATCTCTCTCTCATATCTATCTAGATACCTATCTCTATCTTTTATTCTTATTTGTACCTATTCACTAATTAAAGTTCAAACTATTAGATAATAGATAGATAAATCTAAACTTGCAAAATAATTATATAAAAAAAATAAGAGAAAGTTCTAAATACTCCTTACAAACAAATAATGGTTACTGTTTTTTTTTTGGGAGAAACATCCATAGCTAAATGAACAAAATTAATCTTGTAATATTTTTGCTTAATTAAATTCGAGAGAAAAAAATCTATTGACTCATCTATATATTAATGATGTTATCAATTTTTAAAACTACTAAAAATATTTGCATATTATTTATAATAATATTAAAATAAAAATATAAATCAGTAAATTCTATGTCCAACTAAACTAATTCAAAAGTATGCAAATTAGCATAAAAAATTTTAATTTTCCCAAAAGATATAAAAATTATTAACATAATAGAATGATGTTTTGGAAATATCATGGGACCCTGTGGATTCATTTTTTTTCCTATTAATTAACCCTTTTGCATTTGTGTTTTCACGTCGAGATTTTTTTGCAAACAAAGAGATGTTAAAGGGGTTATTACTTTTCCAAACAAATCCTGATACATTATATATAAACATTGGTTCATCAAGAATGCGCAAGAAAAGAATTTAGAATTATTGATTCATCGCCAAAGATGGCTTAGAGCCAATAGTTCATGATCTAATTGATCCTTCCATTCTAATACTCTATTTAAGAGTTATTAGTATTTATCAAATCTTTTCCTATCTAACTAACACTATTGGATCAAATGACAAAGACATTGTTAAGAAAGAGATGACTTTTTCGGATGTGCAGTGTGTAATTCCTAAAGAATCAATCCACACATCAAAATAGGAATGTGAATATAGCCAAATTACAGAAAAGCAAATCGCAAACACAATAAAATATGTGGAAAACCCGAAAGAGAAAAAATCACACACAGAAAGAGAAATTCCACTATGTCAATGGTGATTACAAAAGGTTCTCTGGATTCGGTGAATTTGATCTCTTTTTTATTGAAGGAGTCCCCTATTTATATAAGTCATATCAATAGATAAGATTAGAGAGTCCTACTTAGTTTGAATACCTAAATCTATTATCCTGATAAGGGTCGAGTCGAACACTGAGGTTTGAATCGATACAAGAGAGAGTCTATCTCTATCTTGCGGTTCGTCCTTGGCTGTAGGTAGGGATGAACTGCCCCCGGGAGGTTATTACCTTATTTGAATTAGGATTGGACTCAAGGATAGAGTTTTCTGTAATCAGATTTGATTCTTCTGTTAATCACTCTACCCGTTCAAATTCACAATGGGTGAAGATGCCGGGTTAAATGCTCTGAAAGTAGCCACATGTCGCACATCCAACAGAGATTGACTGGACATGTGTTACAATCACAGGAGAGTCAGAAAGTGACCACTACAGATGCCCCCCTCTGCTCCCTTTTCTTCAAAAGAGGTTTAGAACTCTCCTTTGAGAATTTCAGGTTCGCAGAGTCTCCGATGTAGAGAGGGAAGCAGAATGAAATTAGGACTTTATGGGCTAGACTCAAGGTATCTGCCATCACTTCAGGTTTTGTCCTATAGTGGCATGTGTAGCAATACAGCCTGTCAATGCTTTAAATTTGTGTCAAATCTGGCACAACGCCATCAAATTATCTCCTTTTGTGCAATGCTGAGTTCGGGGTAGGTACCGCATATCCCAAGTGGTAGCGTTAAGAGGTAACTATCTCTTATGAATGTGGGCGTCTTTAGAGGAAGGCATGGTGTATCTGGTGCGACGGTTCGAGCCCCTTCTTCTATGACACGTGTAGGATCCTAAGTGAAGTGGTACTTCATCTCCTTTTGGGATTAGGAGCTTAGAAGGTTGGCTTTTGGGCTTCTTCTTCCTATATATTGGGTAGGATACTTCAAGAATGAACTGGTCTGCTTCCTAAAAATTGCGTACTGTTTAAAGCCTTTTTCTGTTTTGCATGCAGCAATGTCTCCTTTCTTCTTCATTCAGTGGAGAAAGGAGATGGAATGAGCGATGATTCCTGCAACACTCCTAATATTTGGGAGTCTGTTTATCAAGGAGTTTTAGTTCTTACAATGGGCTCACCAAGTAGTCTCAGTCTTGCAATGAGGCCTAGTTGTGGGATGGATAGGGAATGAACTATCTTCTGCTTGGTCTGTATATCTGGCCTTTGGTCAAGATAGACTTGGGTGAAGTTTGGATTTGGAACCCTTTCTTTCCTTGCAGCAAGCATGTAGCACAAACATAAGGGTATTCGACGACGGCTCTAGTATCAGGGGGTTGATCGTCTGTGCTCTTATGGATGCCGCCTCCTTGTCCGTCTCTTCTCTGGAATTACGATCTTGGCATAGGTATCCTCCTTCATCTTGCAGGCTTTGGTCTGCAATTTGGTCACTGTTCTCCTTGCTGGTGGAGAGTTCCCAGTATTGTCACTCGTCCGACTCTGGTGGATTGCTTGCTTAGGAGTCATCACCAGGACACGACTGGGGACGTGATAATGAGCGCCCCTATTTTTTTCTCTCAGGAAGAATGCATACATGTTAAACTAAAAGTTGCACTTATATCACATTGTTAGATGTATCTGCATTTGTAAGAGGAGGAATGTAATCTAGAAACTTTGTAATATATAGAAGAGACAATCAATTATAGTTTTGTTCAAATCTTGCCCTGTTTATGATTATGATCTTTTTTTGCTCCTTTGGAGCCGTCTTACTTTGTAGCCCATGAAATGACTTAGTGTTTGGCCTCTTGGTGGAGCCTACAAGGGGATTCGCAGTTGAGGGGAACCTTCTTGCTAGGGGCAAGTTCCTGTCTGTCAGGGGTTTCCCGGTCAGTAACCATCAGGGTGTAGACAACCCATGTAGGTTGCGTCGAAAAGGTTCATCGGGTAAGACTTCCTCTCTTAGAAGTTTCCTGATTGGTAACCGTCAGGGTGTAAAAGACCCATATAGGTTACTCTCGAGTAGTTTGTCAGCAACACTCCGTCTTTCAGGAGTTTCTCGATTAGTAATCGTCAGGGTGTAGAGGACCTACGTAGGTTACGTTTGGAGGGGTTCGTCAGGCAAGATTCCGTCTTCAGGAGTTTTTCCGATTGGTAACCATCAGGGTGTAGAAGACCCATGTAGGTTACACTCGGAGAGGTTCATCAGGAAAAACTCCGTCTTTCAGAAGTTTTTCGATTGGTAACCATCAGGGTGTAAAGGATCATGTAAGTTACGCTCAAAAATGTTCATCAGGCCAGACTCTGTCTTTTAGGAGTTTCCTAATTGGTAAATGTTAGGGTATAAAGGACCCATGTAGATTACGCTCAGAGAGGTTTCTCAGGCAAGACTCTATCTTTAAGAAGTTTCCCAATTGGTAACCGTCAGGGTGTAGAGGACCATGTAGTTTACGCTTGGAGGGGTTCATCGGGCAAGACTCCGTCTTTCAAGTTTCCTGATTGGTAATCGTCAAGGTGTAGAGGATCCATGTTGGTTACGCTTGGAGAGGTTCATCGGGCAAGACTTCATCTTTCACGAGTTTTCAGATGGTAACCTCAGGGTGTGAGGACCCATGTAGGTTGTAGGCTTACTCAGGCAGTCTTCAGGGTGTTATCCCATCATATGCTAGACCAGAAACAACCAGTGTAGGCGAGCCTTCATCTTTTAGGTGGCTCCCCGAGGATACCATCAGGGCGTAGAGGATCTATATAGGCTGCGGGCCTGCTCAGGCAGTCATCAGGGTGTTAATCCATCATGGACTGAACCAAAACAGCCGGCGTAGGCGAGCTTCCATTTTTCAGGTGGCTCCTCGAGGAGTGTCATCAGGGGTGTAGAGGACCCGTAAAGGCTGTGGGCCTGCTCAGGCAGTCATTAGGGTATTAACCCATCATGGGCTGGACCAGAATAGCTAGAGTAGGTAAGCCTCCATCTTTCAGCTGGTTCTCCGAGGGGTGCGTTCAAGGCGTAGAGGAACCGTATAGGCTGCAAGTCTGCTCAGCAATCATCAGGGTGTTAATCCATCATGGACTGGACCAAAACAGCAGGCGTAGGCGAGTCTCCATCTTTAGGTTGCTCCCCGAGGAGTGCCGTCAGGGTGTAGAGGACCCGTATAGGCTGTGGGGTTTAGCATTGTACTTGGAACAAACGTTAGGGTTGAGAAAATGTAATTAAGATAGTGAATTATGATCCTTTCATTCAATGTTTACATAACTTACACATAATATCGTTTTAAGTGAAAGAATTCCACTGCTTATTAAGTTGGTTCCCTTCTTGATCGACTAGGACGTATAACCCCTTGCCTCCACGAGCGGTGATGATGTAGGGGTTCTTCCCAGTTGGGTCCTAGTTTTTTCGTGATCCTTTTGCTTAATGTTCCGGATCACACGCTTCAGGACCAGGTCTTTGACGTGGAATTCCCTATGCCTTACCTTCTTGTGGTGAGCTGCCCGAATTTGTTGTTGATAAGCTGTGATGCAGATTTGGGCCTGTTGACGTCTTTCCTCCAAGTGATCCAGCATCAACTGAGTAGGGTGATTCTGATTAGGGACCACTCCCTCTATCCTGAGTGGTCGGCATGCTGATGTCAACCGGGTAATCGCCTCTGTCCATATGCCAATAAGAAGGGAGTTTCTCTGATCGGAACACGTTTGTGGTCCTGGAGGCCCAGAGTACTCCGGGAGTTTCTCCGCCCATTTGCCTTTGGTTTTGTCCAGGCATTTGCATAAGCTGTCCGAGAATGGTATTTGGTCGGACAAATTGGCTCAAGGTAAAGTTTCTTTGAGTGGCTAAAACGTTACAGCGGAATGATTCTGATTACAAAAGAGGGAAGAAGGTATGAATTTCCCCTTTATTTAAGGCTGGATTCTTCGTGTGGCGATGGAAAGTGATTCTTGTTCTCTATTGACCGGCCGAATACTAAGCTTCTCTTCAGAACACTCTCAAAAATCAATTAGGAGGGAGCTCTATTTTCAACACACTAAGGTTTAGAGTTCATTGATTACTTATTTTCTCTCTCTCAAAAACCAAGAGGAAAACAATAAGCCTTTAGCTTGAGAATTCGGAGCTCTTAATCCTCAAAAGTTTTTCCTCGTCTTCTCTGGCCCCCCTTTTATAGCCCCTCAGGCTATTTGTAAAGAGTCATAGGGATATTATTGTCTCCTAAAATTCCCCATTATGGAGATTAACTCCCTATTACGTGGGAAGATAGTTGACCCAGGAATGGGGATCAATTATAACAAAACGCGGGTTTCGCTGGACGCGGACCTCGCGTTGCTTGTTGTAGATGCAGGTGTCTCAGTTAGAACACGCAGTTGCTCAGATCCGCATTTGAAGCATGGCACGGAGTTGATCAGACCCGCGTTTAAGCGTGTGCGGAGTTGCTCAGACCCGCATAGGACCGAAGTTATTTCAAAACGCGCATTTGAAGTCTCTATTTTTCCTTTGGACGCGAGGTCTGCATTTTAGTTGAAACGTGACATTCGCGTTGATGTGAGGCTCGTATTTGATGGCTTGTCCTTACCTATAGAACCCCCTCTAAAGTTTTTGATACTTCATGGTTGAATGAGATGGATTTCGAATTACTTTGGACTTCAGTTGATTTTGGCTTTTATGATTGGAGTATAAATCTTTTGAGATGCCTTGAGCTTGATTCTGTCTAGATTATGATCTTCGTAAGTGTACTGTTGAACTGTTTGAAGCCCCTAGGAA
Source organism: Agave tequilana (assembly GCA_038442645.1). Classification (NCBI taxonomy): domain Eukaryota; kingdom Viridiplantae; phylum Streptophyta; class Magnoliopsida; order Asparagales; family Asparagaceae; genus Agave; species Agave tequilana. The sequence continues at coordinate 13,160 of JAVJIF010023886.1, forward strand.
GATCATACAAGTGTCTTAGAAACTCAGTCTAGCACTTATTATGAGCTCTGTTTGTTTGGTGGTGTACTATTGAAATGGTAGAGCTGTCAATTACTTTTACCAGTGTACTGTTGAACTGATTGTAGAAGTAAGGAAGTACTCCTTCTATGTGAGAAACACAACTCTCATAGATGCGACCGTCATGCTGATCAAGTGCAGACGTGAATTCCAGTTGTAACACCCTGCTCCCCGGTGTACGTATCACTGTATCTGTACGCGATACGACGTACAAATTTGATTTGACCTCTGTAGTATTCCGATTGACCTGATTTCAATTTCAAAAATCATTTCCTAATATTGTAGATTTTTCAAGATTTTCTGGAATTTTTCTGGATTATTTTGGAAAATCTCCGTTGTCGGTGTCGACCGATACCGATAACCAGCCTTCCGATTTTTATTTCACAAATGGAGTAGAATTTTGGAGACACAGCTTTCACCATGTGTCTTAGAATCGTATTATCTACGTTCGGGTATTTTTGGGGATTTTTCAGAATTTATCGAAAATCCCGCCAAACCGGTGTCGCCCGTATCGGCGACATCTTCCGGCTTTTTCATTTGCAAACCGGATTGAGTTTCGACAAACCGTCTTCATATTACGTCTCAGTATATTATTCTCTATTTTCTGTAATTTTTAGGCACTGTTCGGAACTGGTCAAATATTGGGCAAATAAAATATTAATAAATATTTTCTTTCTTTCTTTTCTTTTCTTTTTCTTTCTTCTCCTTTCTTCCCTGCGAAGCCACCCCACCGCCCTACTGTTCCCAACCGCCCTTCTCTCCTCTTTTTAATCCATTTTCTCTCTCTCTCTCTCCTCATAACCTCTCTCTCTCCCAAACTCTCTCTAATCTCTCTCCTCTCCTCTCTCTCTCTCTTCTTTTCTTTCTCTCTCTCTCTAGCTCTCTCACCTCCTCTCTCTGGATCTCACTGATTTCGGTGAGCTCCGCCGGCGGCCTCACCACCGGTGAGCCGGTGCGCCTGGTGGCCGGCGCGCCCACCAGACTCCCCGCGGCCACGCGGGCGTTGCCGGCGTGCCACCGCCGCCGCCCTCTTCCTCCTTCCCCTTCGCTGTGGAGCCCGGCGGGTGGCGCCGGAGCTGCGCCGATCTGTGGCGCCGAGTGGCGCCGGCGCCGGAGCGGCGCCGGCAGAGCAGCGACGTCGGGCGGCGGCCGCGCCGGGCGCGCCCTTGCGCGAGCAGGTGGTGGCGGCAGCAGCAGCTCACGCTGCTGCTGCGGCTACTTTGGTTGGGTGAAAACCCAACGGGTTCGGGTTTTGGGTTTAAACCCACCCGACCCGTTTACACCCAACCCGACCCGTTAAAGGTACATTTTCACTTTAGGCCCTGTAAATTGATTAATTACTTTTAGGTCCCTGTAAATTACAAATAGCCCCCTGACTATTTTATGTTATTACGTATCTAACCTTTTCTATTGGTTTTGGTGTTCGGGCGATATCGGGAGCATCCGGACTCCGATTGGAACGATTCTGGATCCGTTGCGATCGTGGGAACGAGAGCTACAGTCCTGTAGCCAGTTTGTGAGTGTTTTCCTTTTTATAAAGTATATTTTATCATGATTAATATCTTGATTGATTGCCTAATCACGAATACAATATGATTATCGGTAAATTATGATAATTACCTGCAATTAAGGCATAATAAAACCTGATTCAGTATACGGACTAACTAGTTAGATCATAGTAACAAGACATACGTCGTAGACAACGTGGACACAGATATCATATCTGACAACTTGGATACTATTACTTCACGTAGTAGCTCACCTATCATCACATGTATACTGATTCATGGTATTCGATGACAACACTGTCACTAGACATGACTGCTAGACACCGTTAGTACATGCACTGGTATCATCATGACACGGACCCTGTAAGGTCACAGTACATGGTATTACACGAGACACGGACTACTATTATTACATATGTTAGTGCTACGCATATAGGTTACACGGATGAGGGCTACACAACTATGTTACACTAGTACGTGGCTAGACCAATGCACGGACTACCATATTTCATATTATGTTATGTTTACATATTACTGTTACACCTGCATGTCATGTATACATATCACTGTTACACATGCATGTCATGTTTCCCTGTGACTTATGCTTATATAGTGTCTCTATATTATTGTCATATGGATCACCATGCCGATTACCTGTATTATTGTTCCATGTTATCAGATACATGTTATATGTTTGGTACCCGTTACTGATATTGTTAATCCCGTTACTGATATGGATATTCCCGATACCGGACATGATATGGATATTCCCGTTACTGGACATGACTGTTGTTGATATGCGATGTGTGGAACTAAGTGCCACGTGGATCCAAGCCACGGGGGCCACCTCTAGAATCCCACATCTATTGTTCCCGTTTCCCGGTATATTGTTCATGATATCTTGTTCATGTTATATTGTTCCTGATTCTCGTGATATTGTTCTATGCTATCAACAGAGCTCAGGTCCAGTAATCATGTTACCCGTACCATGTACTGTAATTGTTCTTGTTACATTGTATACTTGACATATCACATATCAGATCATAAAGATAACTTGGGTATGGGGGAGACTTGACGGTTGACTAGATCTTATCGGGTGAATGTATTGGATCCATATTGAGGTTCCACTGCAGGGGACCGGTAGTGCTGGCTACCATCTGTTACTCATGTTACATGTTACAGCTCTAGCGGGCTGGCCCTGGTCTCAGCAGCCAGGGATCTGTTTAAGGCCGTTGTCCCGGGTATGCACGGGATACACTCACCCGATAAGAACTCCTCGACCATGAGTTTCCAATTAACATAATAAAACAATATACACAATAGTGGACGTCGGGAACACTTGTTATTTGATCACTCTCTCGTTTGGATAATGGTACCCGTAGGCCATGTCCGGATGGTTCGACTGGAGTGCGGGCTCCAGTATGAACTGCCAGTGGTATGGGACACTGGTAGAGATTGATTAAAATACCAGGTGGTACTGATTGCTACTATTGTATAAATAACATGACTTGCCTGATACATGCTTACTACTTGTTACGGTTCCTTGCCTGATACATGTTTAGTTGTACTTGTTATCGTACCTGATCATTTATCCGATATCATGTTACATGTCTATTTGTTACTGTACCCGATACATGTTACACTTTCTGTAGTAGCATACTATTCATGCATATGTGCATATATTCTATTTTCTGTATACCTGGCATACATCATTACTGCCTATGCACCACACCGTATACTGGTTAGGTAGCATATGCACATCTGCATGTTCACTGCTATCACATCACCACTAGCATGTACACTCGTCACCACTAGATAACATTATATATTATATAAACTGGATATGATTAGAGACATGACCTGATGATAACCGGTTAGGTAGGAATGATAATACAAGATGGCATGTCTGTATATTTTTACTGATTATGATATGCTTATTATATGGTATACACCATCATGTATATAGTAGTATCATGCTTGTAGTATTATAGTATATATTACTGCCTCCTTCATTTTACCACTCACTAGGTCGCTTTCTGACGACCCTGGGTTTGCATGCCCAGATTGGAGATCCGCGTACCGTAGTATCCGAGAGTACCTTGGAGTCACATCGGAGCTTCCTCATCGGGACTATTCCTAGGTATTTTAGTATTTTATTTCCGTTATCTTGTTTGTCTTCATCTTTCATATCTGTTATGATTACTGACCCTCTACTGCAGGTATTCTTGTACTTATATCATGCTGGACCCCAGGTATTTATGGAGATTATGTACTGTATTGAGGCTTAACGTACTCGTGAGCGTGTTTTCACCTCGCGTACGTACGTCGCCATAACGTCCCCGTACCTGCGGAATCGGGGCGTTACAAAGTGGTATCAGAGCCTAGGTTCACACCTGGTGTGGGTAACCACCTGGGTCAATCCTTGGACTTTTACCAACAGTACAGGCAGAGGCAGATTAAAGTTTGGGGATTCCAGCAACGAGTACAAGAATACCATAACCTTGACAATTTATTCCTCGACTCGTTTGTCTTCCTTCCTTCCAGTTATCTACCTGAACATCCGATTTCCTTCTCACTTTCCTTGTATTGTCTTGTTTCCTATCCGTTAGGAGTCGTTCACTACCATACTTCTCCATTCCGAGTTCCTTCTAGATATCAGAGCGCGCAGCGGAAGTGTCGTGGACCCGTCACCTTTCGGCTTTGGGGTTGGAAATCTTGTTCTCACACCTGATTGAAATTGCGAGGACGCAATTTTTTGTAAGGTGGGGAGAAATGTAACACCCTGCTCCCCGGTGTACGTATCACTGTATCTGTACGCGATACGACGTACAAATTTGATTTGACCTCTGTAGTATTCCGATTGACCTGATTTCAATTTCAAAAATCATTTCCTAATATTGTAGATTTTTCAAGATTTTCTGGAATTTTTCTGGATTATTTTGGAAAATCTCCGTTGTCGGTGTCGACCGATACCGATAACCAGCCTTCCGATTTTTATTTCACAAATGGAGTAGAATTTGGAGACACAGCTTTCACCATGTGTCTTAGAATCGTATTATCTACGTTCGGGTATTTTTGGGGATTTTTCAGAATTTATCGAAAATCCGGCCAAACCGGTGTCGCCCGTATCGGCGACATCTTCCGGGCTTTTTCATTTGCAAACCGGATTGAGTTTCGACAAACCGTCTTCATATTACGTCTCAGTATATTATTCTCTATTTTCTGTAATTTTTAGGCACTGTTCGGAACTGGTCAAATATTGGGCAAATAAAATATTAATAAATTATTTTCTTTCTTTCTTTTCTTTCTTTTTCTTTCTTCTCCTTTCTTCCCTGCGAAGCCACCCCACCGCCCTACTGTTCCCAACCGCCTTCTCTCCTCTTTTTAATCCATTTTCTCTCTCTCTCTCTCCTCATAATCTCTCTCTCTCCCAAACTCTCTCTAATCTCTCTCCTCTCCTCTCTCTCTCTTTCTCTCTCTCTCTCTAGCTCTCTCACCTCCTCTCTCTGGATCTCACTGATTTCGGTGAGCTCGCCGGCGGCCTCACCACCGGTGAGCCGGTGCGCCTGGTGGCCGGCGCGCCACCAGACTCCCCGCGGCCACGCGGGCGGTGGCCGGCGTGCCACCGCCGCCGCCTCTTCCTCCTTCCCCTTCGCTGTGGAGCCCCCGGGGGTGGCGCCGGAGCTGCGCCGATCTGTGGCGCCGGAGTGGCGCCGGCGCCGGAGCGGCGCCGGCAGAGCAGGCGACGTCGGGCGGCGGCCGCGCCGGGTGGCGGCCCCGCGCGGGCGCGCCCGTGCGCGAGCAGGTGGTGGCGGCAGCAGCAGCTCACGCTGCTGCTGCGGCTACTTTGGTTGGGTGAAAACCCAACGGGTTCGGGTTTTGGTTTAACCCAACCCGACCCGTTTACACCCAAGCCCGACCCGTTAAAGGTACATTTTCACTTTAGCCCCTGTAAATGATTAATTACTTTTAGGTCCCTGTAAAATTACAAATAGCCCCCTGACTATTTATGTTATTACGTATCTAACCTTTTCTATTGGTTTTGGTGTTCGGGCGATATCGGGAGCATCCGGACTCCGATTGGAACGATTCTGGATCCGTTGCGATCGTGGGAACGAGAGCTACAGTCCTGTAGCCAGTTTGTGAGTGTTTTCCTTTTTATAAAGTATATTTTATCATGATTAATATCTTGATTGATTGCCTAATCACGAATACAATATGATTATCGGTAAATTATGATAATTACCTGCAATTAAGGCATAATAAAACCTGATTCAGTATACGGACTAACTAGTTAGATCATAGTAACAAGACATACGTCGTAGATAACGTGGACACAGATATCATATCTGACAACTTGGATACTATTACTTCACGTAGTAGCTCACCTATCATCACATGTATACTGATTCATGGTATTCGATGACAACACTGTCACTAGACATGACTGCTAGACACCGTTAGTACATGCACTGGTATCATCATGACACGGACCCTGTAAGGTCACAGTACATGGTATTACACGAGACACGGACTACTATTATTACATATGTTAGTGCTACGCATATAGGTTACACGGATGAGGGCTACACAACTATGTTACACTAGTACGTGGCTAGACCAATGCACGGACTACCATATTTCATATTATGTTATGTTTACATATTACTGTTACACCTGCATGTCATGTATACATATCACTGTTACACATGCATGTCATGTTTCCCTGTGACTTATGCTTATATAGTGTCTCTATATTATTGTCATATGGATCACCATGCCGATTACCTGTATTATTGTTCCATGTTATCAGATACATGTTATATGTTTGGTACCCGTTACTGATATTGTTAATCCCGTTACTGATATGGATATTCCCGATACCGGACATGATATGGATATTCCCGTTACTGGACATGACTGTTGTTGATATGCGATGTGTGGAACTAAGTGCCACGTGGATCCAAGCCACGGGGGCCACCTCTAGAATCCCACATCTATTGTTCCCGTTCCCGGTATATGTTCATGATATCTTGTTCATGTTATATTGTTCCTGATTCTCGTGATATTGTTCTATGCTATCAACAGAGCTCAGGTCCAGTAATCATGTTACCCGTACCATGTACTGTAATTGTTCTTGTTACATTGTATACTTGACATATCACATATCAGATCATAAAGATAACTTGGGTATGGGGGAGACTTGACGGTTGACTAGATCTTATCGGGTGAATGTATTGGATCCATATTGAGGTTCCACTGCAGGGGACCGGGTAGTGCTGGCTACCATCTGTTACTCATGTTACATGTTACAGCTCTAGCGGGCTGGCCCTGGTCTCAGCAGCCAGGGATCTGTTTAAGGCCGTTGTCCCGGGTATGCACGGGATACACTCACCCGATAAGAACTCCTCGACCATGAGTTTCCAATTAACATAATAAAACAATACACAATAGTGGACGTCGGGAACACTTGTTATTTGATCACTCTCTCGTTTGGATAATGGTACCCGTAGGCCATGTCCGGATGGGTTCGACTGGAGTGCGGGCTCCAGTATGAACTGCCAGTGGTATGGGACACTGGTAGAGATTGATTAAAATACCAGGTGGTACTGATTGCTACTATTGTATAAATAACATGACTTGCCTGATACATGCTTACTACTTGTTACGGTTCCTTGCCTGATACATGTTTAGTTGTACTTGTTATCGTACCTGATCATTTATCCGATATCATGTTACATGTCTATTTGTTACTGTACCCGATACATGTTACACTTTCTGTAGTAGCATACTATTCATGCATATGTGCATATATTCTATTTTCTGTATACCTGGCATACATCATTACTGCCTATGCACCACACCGTATACTGGTTAGGTAGCATATGCACATCTGCATGTTCACTGCTATCACATCACCACTAGCATGTACACTCGTCACCACTAGATAACATTATATATTATATAAACTGGATATGATTAGAGACATGACCTGATGATAACCGGTTAGGTAGGAATGATAATACAAGATGGCATGTCTGTATATTTTTACTGATTATGATATGCTTATTATATGGTATACACCATCATGTATATAGTAGTATCATGCTTGTAGTATTATAGTATATATTACTGCCTCCTTCATTTTACCACTCACTAGGTCGCTTTCTGACGACCCTGGGTTTGCATGCCCAGATTGGAGATCCGCGTACCGTAGTATCCGAGAGTACCTTGGAGTCACATCGGAGCTTCCTCATCGGGACTATTCCTAGGTATTTTAGTATTTTATTTCCGTTATCTTGTTTGTCTTCATCTTTCATATCTGTTATGATTACTGACCCTCTACTGCAGGTATTCTTGTACTTATATCATGCTGGACCCCAGGTATTTATGGAGATTATGTACTGTATTGAGGCTTAACGTACTCGTGAGCGTGTTTTCACCTCGCGTACGTACGTCGCCATAACGTCCCCGTACCTGCGGAATCGGGGCGTTACAGTTGGAGCAGGCGGAATTGTACCAAGCAGTCAGGGCCGTACAGTATGGTATCCTACCGAGCTCTCAAAACTTTTTTGGGATCCTGGAGCGTTACAATCCTCTGACGGGGACATTCTTCACTCCGGTCGGGGAGATGGGTCTCGCCCTGCACGAGTTGTACGAGGTCTCGGGGCTGGCAATGGGGGATTCTCCCTATGAAGAATACGTCCCAACCTCTGAGGAGCTTCACCTTATGAAGAAAGGGTCTCCTCGAGTATACGAGACTTACTGGGAGGTGTTATGTCACTTCCACATCTGCGGCCAGGTAACCTCTTGGAGGGCGGGGGAAGTCAAGCAGCTGTCTTGAGCAAGCTACCTGTTCAATGGTGTCAACCAGAAAGACCGTCCGGTGACCCTACTGGCTCCCAGCTCCGACGAGGAGATTGCCGACAGGATCAAGGCTTCTGTAGACTCCTACAACACGAAGTCGAACGAGGATATTTTCGAACCTGACACGGTTTTCGAAAGCTTCCATCATCGAGCTCGGATCTCTATCTCCGACCACGCACTGTTGGCGGGCTTCTTAATGCTGTGGTTGAAACGCTGTGTGGTGCCAACACTGCCACATGAAGTCATTGTTGCCGACGTAGTGTACCCGGCGGTGCTCCTGACTTATGGTAGGCCCATAGCCCTTCTCCCGGCCATGGCGGCGAGTATTCAAAGCGGGTTGCGGACGTTAACCCAAAATCTGTGCGAGGCAGGGAAGGCCGTCGACTCCAATGGTAAGGTGATTGTTGACTCGGAGGGGAGGCCGACGATAAAGCGCCCCAACCCTCAGGTTGAGCTTCCCTACACGTACCTAATGGCTTGGTACGTTATGCACTGTCCCTCTCTGATGACGCCGGTGTCTTAGTGTGAGGGGTTTATTCCTTTCGTGCAGCGGTTGGAGGGTTCAACCTGGTGTAATACTTACATGTATTACATTCGAAAGTGCGTCATGTCGGCTTCAAACTACCAGCTTAATCGCTGCTTCCCCGCGATTCCTGGTGCATCTTTCGGGGAACAATTTACCGACTCCGCAGGCCAAGATGACTTCACGAGGCTGTCAACGGGGATTTTCTGGTGGTTGGTCAACATTCGGCCCAGGTATGTGCTTTCCGGCAAGGAAATTCATGCACGATCGAGCCGTATATGCCGAATCGCTTCGCCAACAGTTCGACTATGATCAACTATATGTCAGCAACCCCAATGCTCGACTCGCCTTCAGTGGGAATTTGTCCGAAGGTGCTCGGGCTTGGTATTATAGCGTGGCCGGAGGTACGGAAGCAACTTTTCGGCTGCCTATCAAAGGGCCGAAGGGCCGTACCAGCTTCAACTTCTGTACTTGGTACTTCCAGGCCAACCAAACACCAGATTTCGCTCCGGAGTATTCATGCATTGAGAGTATCAATGCAGGTTACGAAGCAAGGTCGGGGTCCACTAAACGCTCGCGAGGCATCGATCAGTATCTGAAGGCTCTTAAGGAGGTTAGAAGGGGGTCGAGGGAGGAGTCGCGAGTAGCAAAAGCTCGACAGGCGGTGGGTAAGCGCCCTCAAGGCTCTACCTCCACTGCTGAGCCTGCCCCAAAGAAGGTCCGGAGAGACTTGCCGGCTGTAGTTTCTCCGTCCGAGGACATCCCTTCTGGTGTTGAGGAACCGAGGGAAGAAGAGGCGGATGAGGATGATGCCCCTTAGTCCATGCCCGCAGGTTGCGCAGCAGGGACCCCAGGATTATGGAGGAAGCGGAGCCTGCTGACAAACCCACCACCGCTGACGAGGCCGTGCAGTTTGAAGTCGACATAATGAGCGGAGGCGATGTTGAGAGGCCAGGGGTCTCAGCTCAGCCCGGGGCTTCCTCAGCTAACGAGAGGAGGGATGAGGCACAGCAGCCGGAGGTCGACATAATGGGTGACGTTGAGATTCCAGGAGTCTCAACTCAGCCTGGGTCTTCCTCAGCTCACGAGAGGAGGGATGAGGCACAGCAGCCTGGGTCTCCCAGTGTATTCATCTCCAGTGTTCGGACAGTTGACCCCAGCCCTACCACTGGGGTGTTTGGAGGCAAGGCTCCGGTTGCTGACGTCCCTCGCGTTGAACTGTCGTCTTCATCATCCGAAGAGAAAATCGATTTTGAGAATGAGGTCGACTTCGGCGATGAACCCGCTCCTCCTGATCCGAGTAAATTCTCGCACATCTCGGAGGAGGAAATATATGGGTGTGAGCCGTTGACGACATCACCGCTAGTGGCAGTTCTTCCTGCTGAAGCTGCTGAAGGTACACTACTCGTCAAACTCATCCTTCTAACTAGGAGAAGGATTTTTGACGTTTTCTTTTTTTTTATTTGGCCTCGTGTTGCAGGGCTAGTCATGGTTAGCGAGGCCGCTGCTTCCTCCCAGATCGAGGAGATGATACAAGAGCTGGCTCAGCAGGAGAGAGCTGAGTCTCCTCGTACTGGGGTGCTTCGAGAGAGGGCTATCGTCGAAGTCGGGGAGACCTCCACCCTACAGGATTCACCCAAGGACACGCCACCTTTGGACCCCAGCCAAGTAAAGAAATGTTGGTATAAATGTCTTCCTTTTGCTGTCATGGCTAATATTCTCGTAATTTTGCAGAGGGCATTGAGGAAATTCAGGCAAGTGCAGAGAGCATTGAGGAAGCTCAGGTAAGAGGAGATTTGGCGGTCAGTGCCTGCCCGGGAGACCACACAGCTCAAGCCTCGGCCGAGGATTCTGAGGAGGTCGAGCTCACTACCCTGTCATCGGCTGTGGAGGTTTCTACGGAGGTAGCACCCCCAGAAGCGCCAGTGGCTACTCTTACTCCTGCCGTACCCGTGGTCAGCCCGACTCTTGCGCCAGAAGAGCCGACCTACATCCCCCACACCGTGATAGAAAGGGGATCGGAGACCACCTCGGGTGATGATACCTGGAGTTCCTGACACGCCAGACGGTGCAGCAGTTCTTTGCCTCAATGCGATCATGCATCGATTTTATCCTGTCTGGGGGTAGTTCTTTTGAATTCGCCCAGACGTATCTTGGAAACCTAGTCGAAAACATCAAGTTGGCGGGAGGCCCTTCACTAGCCCAGGCGTGTCTGCTGCTGGTGGAGCAGCTGGGACAAAACCTGAGAGAGCTTCGATCCCTGGAGAATGCCGGCTCATTCCACAAGGCCCAGGAAATTCTGAATAGGCTCCTTGCTGCTCAAGAGCAAGAGCGAAGAGAGGTGGAGGAGCAGATAACCGATAACACCCGTCTTCTCGAAGGTTTCCAGGCTGATCATCAAAGGCTAGCGATCGAGTTCAAGGAATCTGAGATGATCATACAGGCTGCAAAGCAGGCTATCCTTGATTCTCGGGCTGCCATAGCCAGAGCTGAGGCAGTGATTACTATTAACGAATAGAAGCTTGCTACCTCTGAAAAGAGGCTAGCGGAGTTAGAGGCTGCCAAGGCACAAATTGAAGCAAACCTCTCTGTTCGTTCGTCCAAGCTGGAATCCCTCCGAGTATGAGCGCAGGGATTTGTACCTGAGGCGGACCTGCGGGCCCAAGCTCTCATAGAGGCTGAGAAGGCGCGTCAACATGAGATACATTGCCTTAGAGAGCAAATCCGTTTCTTGGCGAACCAGGACCTTTAGCCTTCTCTTCTTTTCTTTTTTTTTTGTAAAGAAAAGGACACTCTATTTACCAAGAGTGTTTGTATCTACTTTTATCATTTTTGAATAATAAAAGTCGTTGAAATTTTTGTTCCACCTTCATTGCCCCGCTGTAGATGAATCCAAACTCTCAATCACAGATTTTGGTTGTGCTCCCTTACTGACTGTGAATACTGAACTTAGGTAAAACTAAGTTCTTTTGATGAAACGCAGAGTCGATTCATAAAAAGAGACGCGGCTCTGAGGCACGCGATTCTGACCTGCCAGTGAAGACGCGGTTCAAGCAGACGCAGAGGACGCGGCTTTGAGTGTGGTTCCTTGGCCGCAATCCTTAACTCTATCCAGACGCAGAGTTCAGGATAATAAGGTCTTACGCCCCTTAACATTAATGCAGTCAGGGACGCGACGCGAGACTTGGTGCAAGATCCATCATCATCCATGTAGACGCAGCTCCAAGACACTTGTGAAGGTGATAGGCCTTCTCTGCTGAAGATGTAAGCCTTATGACGCAGCTTTATGTGCTTTCCTACTGGGGCCCCCAAAATGAGTCCCTTTATTGAGAGACGCGGATCGACTTTGAATCATCAAGAGACGCGAAGGATCTTCTACCTTGGAATGAAGGAGGACGCCGATTTTTGAGAAAAGAGGGGATGCGGGTCTTTGGACGCAACTCTCACACCTGCGTTTTGGCACGATTTCCCAGGCGTTATAAACAGCCTGTCATAAAGATTTTGTGAAATCTTTGAACGTCAAGTCTCCGTTGACGATTGGGAACCCGCATCATCCGTTATTTCCCGAAGCGGTTTGTCCACGCGTCAGTTCTTCATTGGGCTTAGGCGTTAATGCCTTTTAATGCCAATACGGCGCTGGCGGTTGGAAACCAGCGTCTTCGACACTTCCCGAAGCGACGCTCCACGCGTCAGCCTCCCATTGGGCTTTGACAGTCGTGTGGTCATTAAGGCCGACGGTTCCAATTGATGAACCATTAACTACGGTTATTATGGGCTGCCTATAAATAGGGGCTCTTCCTCTGCCTTTAACAGTTCATACTTAGACTGTGTTCTTTTTGAGAGCGAGTGCTCTGAGAGACTCTGTCTTCTCCCTTTCTGAGAGACTCTATCTTTTCCCTTCAAGGACCCTATCAGGGGTTTGCCTCCATGGACGAAGATGACCCAGAGCTTCCATGCTTCTGTTTGGTCTCTTCAGTAGATTACCACTGTCAAGTGATTTCAATGATAGGAAGCGTCTCCCTGAGCACCTTTACGTCCGTTCCTCAATGCAGAAAGTTCAACTCTTAACAGAGGCCTCTGCGGGTATGCCATGCCCACTTACCATGACATTTTAGATCCAACCAAGTTTGGATTTTAGTATATCTCTTAGAGAGATATCATCTGGACTTTCTTGCGAAGTCGTGGTTGGTGCATTCCTCCTCTGGAATTTGCACCATCGACTTAAACTTTTTTGAACGTAAGTAATGAAGTCGTTGGTACCTAGCCGCGGGCTTTGCACACAGAGCTCGCGTTTTGAGGCCACTGACTTGGAAGAATTTCAATTCGGGTCGAAGGTTTCAGGTCTGAACTTTGCAACTCCTGTTCCTCCAACAGAGAGATGGCAACTTTTGGCGTCTGATTCTCTGCGCGCCTTGTATCTTAGACGCGAATGTGGAATTAGGTCGCGTTTGAATTCTGTGTATATCACAATCTTGCTCGCGTCTGTTTGCAGGAATCTGACCCAGCGAGCGGGTCATTCCCGCGTTTGCAGTCTTCAGCAATAACCGCGTTTGTGACTTAGTTTTCTTCTGTCGAAGTATGCTAAGCTCTGAATTGTCTAATTCCCTTGTTTGCTTCTTACAGGTAGGCTTGATCATCCTTTTTCACGTTCGCTGGGCCCGTGGGAGAATATATCGGCCAGCGAACTTGTTCGATGTTCGTCCACAAGGGAAGAAATCATAGTCTCCGTCGTCCACAAGGGAAGAAATCACGATCCCTGACGGGGACTTAACCCTCGTCAAGATCTCATTGGACGCGATGCACCAGTCATGCTTGCGGGCTGGTCACGGTCACAGTGGGTATGGCGGCGGGGGTTGCAGTGGATATAGTGGTGGATAGCATCCCCTGTGAGGTTTTAAAACCTCCTCTCTTACCCCAGAAGTGACATCGAGGAAACTCCATGCTCATTGGACGATCTTCTGGCGGAAGAGATGTTCATCAACGAAGGATCACACCCCCACTTTGGATGGAGGTGTTCGACGGATCATAACCCGGCTTCGGATGGTCAGGTGGGATCAGAAGATTCTGCTGCCATCAGACCTCAAGAACCACCATTGTTCTCGATCAACCAGAGACTTCTTTACATCATGCATCGTGGTGCAACCAGCTTCTGATCGTTGCCACAATGTCCGATCCTACTTTGGCACCCTTCCAAGCATCATGTACTCGGAATAACATGCAGCTGAGGAGCGAGTACAACCTCTGAGAGAGAGAGAGACTTCTTTGTACTCCTTAACTGTAACACTCAATCTTATTGTATAAGAGAGCGTTTTTGTATCACTTTCATGTGCCTGGATATAAATAAAAGTGACACTTTTCTTTTTCTCCTTCTATTATCTTGAACTTTTTCTTTTAGTCAGACGCATAGAAGCAAAGGACTTTGACTTGTCAAAACTATGATGATAATTTCAAACAGTCAAACTTTTTAGAGAGAAATCCAATTTTGGAACTCCCCAATGCTGTCAGAGGTGTAATATTAACTTGACAAGAGATAAGACAATTTTGTGGACCTGTCAATCTATAAAGGAGAATGACAAGTGAGACTCGTACCCCCAGGGAAAATGGGCCTTTATCAAGGTTTAGGATTCACTCGATTAAGCTCAGCTGGGGATTTGAAGGAAAACACTGTTAATGGTGTAGTATTAACCTAACAATGTGTTTAGGTAGACTTGTTATTCTATTGAAGAGAATAGCAAGTGAATCTAGATCCGCGGGGAATCTAAGAAGGTTTTTACCGTTAGAGGTGTGATGTTAACTTAATAGGTTGAATGTAGTCCTGTCAGAAATATGATGTTAACCTGACAAGGATGTGAGTCAGAGGTGTGATATTAACCTGACTCAGAAATACTTCAGTTTCATTTGGGAAAACAGAAGTGTCACTGACATAGGTGTGATGTTTAACTTGATAGTGAGGGCAATGCTAGAGGTGTAATGTTGAACTTGGCATTTGTCATCTCGACTCCGATACGGAAGTTCGAGGGAAATTCATTGTCCTAGGTGTACTGTTGAACTTAACAATGAATTGGATGCTAGAGGTATGATGTTGAACTTAGCATCATCCATTTCGGCTTCGACATGGAAGTCTGGAGGAAAGTGACTGTCAGAGGTGTGGTATTAAACTTGGCAGAAACTTGATGTACTGTTTAGAAGTGTAATGTTAACTTAACAGTAATTTGTCAGAGGTGTGATATTAACTTGACAGAAATTGATTTGCGATATGAGCAATTTGAGGACCTATCATCCTATTGATGAGAATGGACAAGTGGAGTTTGAAGTGCCAGAGGTATAGTGTTAACTTGGCAACAACTGTACTTTGTAGACCTACCATTCTGTGGATGAGAATTGGTAAGGGATTTTGGAGGGGAGAGTGGAGTTGAGTCCACTTAGGATTTTTAGCAAACCCTCAGCTATCAACGGATTTGAGGTGCCTTTACCAATTACCGTTTGAGTTGGGCTAGCCATGCTATTCCCCTCAGCATGATGAGTTGTCGAAGATTTATGTTGGGCTTAAAAGCCAACATTTTCCTCTATCCTTAGCCGTTGGAGGCGTCGGATGTTAATGAAGAAGCTCTTCTTGTTTTGATCAGAGGTGTAATTTTGAACTTGATCGGAGGAGGAGTACTATTAAGAATATTACTTCTTCAAGAATCTGCCATTGATCGGCATTATGAGTGTATCGCCATTTGAAGTTATGAGACGATATGATCCATTTGAGTAGACTGACTCTACTACGAATGGTCCTTCCCATTTGGGTTGGAATTTTCCTTTTGTCTTGTGCGTCATCACCATGGGTCTTCTGACGGCTAAGACTAGGTCGCCTTTCTTGAAAGTTCGCACTTTAACTTTCTTGTTGAAGGCTCTGGTAATTCGAGCCTGATAGAGCTCGATTTGCTGTTGGGCCTGCAGGCGCATATCGTCTAAGGCTTCCTATTCTTGGAGTCGCTGTCGATGCTTCTCCTCTGTTGTCATCTCTGCTGTCAAGGCGACACGTAGAGATGGAATTTGGATTTCTAGCGGAAGCACGGCTTCACACCCGTATACCAAAGAAAACGGCGTGGCTTTAGTCGGGGTTCGCACAGTTGTGCGATAGGCCCATAAGTATTCACCTAACTTATCGTCCCAGTCCCGTTGACTTTTCGAGACGAATTTCTTGAGGAGCTTGCCAATAGTCTTGTTGAAAGCTTCTGCGAGACATTAACAGCAGGATAGTATGCCGTTGAGGACACACTCTGGATTCTGAACTTAGCGCAGAATCTCTGGAAAGCCTGGCTGATGAACTGGGGTCCATTGTCATGGATAATTCGCCGAGGTACACCAAAACGGTAAATGACGTGATGCTTTACGAACTTGATCACGTTAGACGATTTTACCTCCTTTAAAGGGATGGCCTCGGCCCATTTGGAGAAGTAATCGGTTATTGCCAAAATGAACCGATGTCCTTTGATGATGGTGGGCTGATAGGGCCAACTACATCCATCCCCCACATTTCAAATGGCCAGGTAGAGGTCGTAGAATGGAGGTACTCTGGTGCTTGATGGATGAAATCGCCATGCACTTAGCAAGCGTGACATCTTTTAGAATAAGTGACGGCGTCGGCAATCATCTTAGGCCAATAATATCCCAACCTTTGGAGTCGGTATGCAAGTTTGGGCCAGGTTGATGGGCTCCACACATGCCGTCATGGGCTTCTTTCAATACCTCCTGTGCCTCTTTTTGTGAAAGGCAGTGAAGCAAGATCCCGTCATGCGATCGACGATACAGTGTTCGTGTAATCGCATTGTAGTAAAATTTAGGGGCTTTCTTCGAATGGCAGCCGCTTCCTTGGCGTCCTCAGGCAGGATGCCGTATAAGACATAGTCGATATAGGGGAATCGCCAGTCTTTAAGCTCTGGCCCGGTTGACAATTCCAGCGCTTCTTTGCCTTGACACTCTCCCTTTGACCCCTGATAGTCTTCGAGGGCAGTTCTTAGGCAATACAGGTCGTGGCTGTAGATGAATACTTTCTCCATTGCTCCAGCTGGAAGAGCTAAGGAGGCCGCGAGGGATGCCAGTGCATCTGCATGCGCATTTTGCTTGCGTGGTACATGGTCGATGTAGAAGTTCGTAAACTTCCCAGCCATGTGGACAGTTGCGTTGTAATAGGGTACTAGGTCTTCATGTCTGACTTCGTACTCCCCGCGAACCTGGCTAACGATGAGTTTGGAGTCACCATATGCCTCGAGATTTTTAACGCCAATCTCATCGGCGAGTTGCATCCCAATCAAAAGAGCATTGTACTCTGCCACATTGTTGGAACACGGCTCAGTTAATGAGACAGCTCGAGGAATTACATAGTTCTGTAGGGAGACAAGTACTACTCCTACCCCTGCTACTAGGTGTCCTTTTGGGCTCGTTCTGGATGCACCATCAAAGAAAAGTTGCCACACCTGCCTTTCAAAGGATGTCTGGGTCTGGCAGGTTTCAGCGACCTCGTCTGGGAGATCGTCGTAAAGCTTGGTTGCCCTCGGATCTGGATGCTCAGCCAGGAAATCCGCCACCGCTTGACCCTTAATAGCCTTTTGTGGTAAAAAGTGCATTTCATATTGAGATAGCAATATGACCCATTTTGCCAGCCGGCCGTTCAATGATGAAGGCTTAGTCATAAGTAACCTCAGGGGGTTGACTTTTGATATGACGTTTATAGTTTGGCCTACCAGATAGTGTCGCATTTTCTGAATAGCGAACACTAATGCCAAACATTCCTTCTCGATCGGGTTATACCGATGTTCGGCTCCGATCATTGTTCTACTCAGATAGTAGATTGCTCGCTCTCGTCCTTGATCATCATTCTGAGCTAGTAGAGCTCCCAAAGAATGATCCATTGCCCGGACGTACACCAGGAAAGGTTTTCCGAATACCGGAGCTGCAAGGACTGGTGGTTGGGTGAGGTATTGCTTGATTTCCTCGAACGCTTGTTGGCAAGCGTCGTCCCAAATGAACGAAACACCCTCTTCATCAGCTTAGCGAAGGGTTGGCATCTTCCAGAGAGATTTGAGATAAACCTGCGGATGTATGCCAGTCGTCCTTACAATCCCCTGAGTTCCTTGAGATTTCTCGGAGGCTGCATCTCCTGGATAGCTTGAACCTTTTCTAGGTCCAAATGGATCCCGGTGGAGGTTACAATGAATCCTAAGAATTTACCACTGGCCACCCCCAGGAAGGACTTGTTGGGATTCATCTTCAATCGATGAGCCCGCATGATGTCGAAGACCACCTTCAGGTTAGCTATGTGATCACCCTTAGTGCGACTTTTTACCACAATATCATCAACATAACATTCCATCGTTTTGCGTATTTGTTGCTGGAAAATGGCGTTCATGGCCCTCTGATAGGTTGCCCCCGCATTCTTCAGTCCGAAGGGCATGACGGTGTAGCAGTAGACCCCTAGTGGTGTTCTGAAGGAGGTATGCTTTTCGTCGTCAGGATACATTTTGATTTGATTGTATCCTGAGAATCCGTCCATGAAGGACATTCGTTCGAATCCGCAGGTATTGTCAATCATGACGTCTGTGATTGGCAATGGGAATTCGTCTTTGGGACAAGCCTCATTTAGATCACGGAAGTCGATGCAGATCCGGATCTTTTCATTTTTCTTAGCAACGGGGACGATGTTGGCTACCCAATCGGGATGTTGCTCTTCCCTGATGAAGCCAGAATCTATGAGCTTTCTGACCTCCGATTGAATCGCCTCCATCATTTCTGGACGGAACCGTCGCTGTTGTTGTTTAACAGGCTTTACGTCCGGATTGATGTTGAGGCGGTGCATAGCCACCTGAGGATCAAGTCCAGGCATGTCTTCGTAATTCCAAGAGAAGACATCTCTGTACTCTTGAACAAGAGATATTAGATCCTTTTTCTCTGATGATGACAGGCCGTCGCTTATGAAGATGGGCTTAGGATTAGCCTCATCTCCTAGATTAATCTGAACAATCTTGTCTTCTGTGGGTGGTTCGCGCTGTTCAAAGCGGGTGTCCCACAGAGTGTTT
Organism: Agave tequilana; assembly: GCA_038442645.1. Lineage (NCBI taxonomy): Eukaryota > Viridiplantae > Streptophyta > Magnoliopsida > Asparagales > Asparagaceae > Agave > Agave tequilana. The sequence goes on from JAVJIF010023886.1 coordinate 32,179, forward strand.
AAATGTCTGATCCAAGGATTTGCATCGGATCGGATCATTTCTTCATCTTCATCTTCCAGATGGCTTGTTGAAACCATGTGCACCGAAAGTTCTTTGAAGATGTTGCCGACACTAGCATCTGACTCCCATGATGATGTGCCTGAAGAGTATTTATGGCCAAATGAGCCCCCAGAATCAGAGGCTGATGGAGTCGGAGTTGATACATAGCCCAACCCCCTGCGCGTCCGATGATAATAATCGGGTGCTTTTCCTTTTGGCACAAAGGATCGAAGTAGCGTCCTCCGTCCTTTGCCGAAGTTCAACCCGAGTCTGCTGGTGAGGTCATATCCCATATTTTTCATCATTCTGAGTGCCTTTGGCTCATAATGACCAAACTGAGGGGTTCTTGCTCGCTTTCTGATTCTTCATGGTCCATTGGCTCAGAGTCAATTCGTCCAAAAAGAATTGGTCTTTGGCCCTTCCTTCTCGTGGGAACCATGAATATTGATTGTTGCGCATCGCCGACATTTCGACATGTTTTAAAGGACGATTTCACTGGTACATGCAACGATGTCAAAGCATCCATTGCCGACCAGAGATCGTCATCCACGTCGGTACTAGTGTCTGACGGCACTGAATCAGAAGCAAACACAGAAAAATACGCTAAATCTAATTCTTCATTAATGTACCAACCGCCTACATCGTCGGTGGTATTATTAACATCGAGCTTATCAATGCTCGTTACAGGTGGATCTAGCTCCCACACATATTCATCTTCCTCTAGCTCGGTATCGGCTTCATTGCCAGAGTCTGGTTCTTCCGGTTGCGGGACTTCATCCGTCTCCACGGGATCTTGGTACAGTAAGGAGTCTGTGAAATAATTCTCGACCCCTTTGAATGGATGCCTTTCGGCAATCAACGTCTGCACCTTTCCACCCTCGTTAATGTATTTCATGACTTGATGGAGAGTGGAGGGAACGATGGAGTTGCGGTGAATCCACGGTCGTCCCAGCAATAGGTTGTAGGAAGTGTCGGCATCAATGACGTAGCATGTCACTTCCGACTTTAAACTTCCAATCTGGCATTTGAGCTTGATCTTCCCCATCGGACGGGTCCTGTTGGCATTGAACCCATAGATAGTTGTCTGGGTAGGGCTCAAACAATGAGTAGGGATGCCCAGATGTTGCATGACCCGGCGAGGCATGATGCTCAACGCGGACCCTGGATCTACCTGAATGCGGTTCACTTCGGATGATCCAATATACCCTGTGAAGTACAGGGGTCGATCATGCTTCCCTTTTACCTGCATATCCTCTGCCGTGAAGGTGATGCAGGGGGCATTCTGGGAGGTGTGGAGACAATTCTCTACATCTCCTCCTTTGGCACCTGGGTCATGAAGACCTCAGCATTTGCCAGAGCCTCTTGTAGAGCTTCTCTGGTTGACTTTGACAGCCTAAGAAGCTCATACAGGGTAATCCGCGCCGGGATGTTGGCCAATTGAGCCAGGACATCAAAGCGGTAAGGCGCCGTAGATCCTTCCGCGATGCCCTTTTGAAGTGCTCGAGAAAATCGAATCTCCTTCTGTTTCTCCACGGGTTGTTTTGTGGAGGGCTTGGTTGGCTCTGCGGTTGGTTGTGGAGGGGTTGCCGCCGTTTCGCCATACTGCTTCAAGTAGGGCAGTCCTGAGCGGGTTTCCGCCACCAGCTGACCGTGTTCTGCGGCCAGAACTATTGTCTTCTCTTCCGAGTCGGTTAGCGAAGGAATATCGGTATCCGTTTCTCGAGAAGAGGCACACACCACATTGCAGGATGACGCCTTTGCCTTGCCCTTGGACTTCTTATTAATTGCAGTAGTCCATTGCTGGGCGTCAACAAGGTCAGGGTGGACCCACATGATTTCCCCTCGAGGCGTGGGAACAGGTATCAGGCCTTTGTCTTGTTGCTGGTGAGGATCTGTGTTGACCACTCTTAGCTCTCCTTTCGGAACAGGGACCACCCCTGAAGGCGTTGGGGGTTGTCTTCCGAACTGGAGAACTGACGTCATGTTAGCCGTCACCTTCTTCTACTCTGGTCGGAGTTTTAATACCTCCGCGTCAATCAGGGCCTGAAGGATGTCCTTGAAGACGTAGCAGCTTTTGGTGGGGTGTCCCAACATCCTGTGGTATAAGCAGTAATTGGGATTGTCGGTTTTACCGACTTCTTCAGGGCGCCTGGCTTCAGGGAGCTTCAGTCTATTGCTCTTGTTGAGTAGCTTAAAGAGCGAATCGACATGTTCCTCCTTGAAAGAATACATCTTGTTAGCGCGTGGCTGGCTTGAAGAGCCACTCGCCTTGACCGGTTGAGGTTTATCGGGAGATTTGGTCTCCGTTGCCAAATTATCCTTCCGCTTTGTCTGGAGGGATGTGTCTGGCGCGCGCCTGGTTGACCTCTCTGGCTGTGGCTTCCCTTCTTCTGCCCTGACGCGGGCAACAATCTCCTCAGCCTGTTCACCTTGTTGGACCAACTGCTTCCAGGTGCGGCTTTCAGCAATTCCTATTTGAGCAAGGAGTGAGGTTTGGAGATTGTGTCGACATGTTTCTACCAGGGTGACCTGGGTCATGCCGCTCGGACATCGGAGTGCCACATTCTGAAATCTTTCCACGAAAGATTTGACGGACTCTCCCTTTCGCTGTTTGGTAGCCAAAAGGGTGGGCATCGTGACTTCCGAGTCGTCTTCGAAGAAGCGCGTTAGGAATAGCTTCTCCAAATCACCCCAGTTCTTGATGGAGCCCTCCGGGAGTTTCATAAACCATTCGAAGGCGAGCCCTTTCAGGGTGCCAATGAACAGACGTGCCAAGATGGCATCATTGTCTACTACATTCCCTGTTTGGGATTTAAAGTAGTAGAGGTGTTGGTTGGGTGACCCTTCCCATCGAATGCTTGGAGGGTTAGAGCCTTAAACTTGGGCGGGTATGGAACCAAGTCCCACTCGGCCGGATAAGGCCGGATCACTCTCGCTTCCTGGAGGCCTTTACGGTTGGTGAGGGCCTCAAGGCGTTGCTCTAATTGATTCATTCTTTCGGAATGAATCTTCCCATGATTTTGGTCGTCTTTCCCTTGCGACGAGGATTTGGACGAGGTCGAGGTGGGCTTCTCTCCATCAGGGTGCACAGAAGACAAGCTCTCTCCCTCTTTTTTCTTGCCCTTAGACATTTTAGGGGGAGATTTCTTCCTGTCTTCGAGCAACTGCGCAAGCATCTGCTTGAGAGAGTCGATAGATTCTTGCTGAGCACGAATCATCTCAAGTTGTTCCTTCTGGGCCTGGGCTTGCAGCTCCAGGCGCCGGGTCGTCTCCTCAGGAGTGCTTGTCATGTAGATGAAGGCCTCCTTCTCGATGGAAGAATTCGAGGCCTGCGATTCTGCTACAGCAGAATGAGAGTCACTCATTTTGACGCCCCGGGCCAGGGCATTATAGTCGATCGGGGGAATGGCCCCGGTCCGGGTACGAGTGTGTCGATATACTCCTTCCGGTTCAGAGTCAGACTCGTCAGAGCTGACTGCAGGCTGTTTTCCTCTGCTCCTGCTTGTCATATTCGCAGTGAGCTCTGGGTATTCAGCATCAGAGAACATCCTCCGCCAATGAGAGCGTCTTCTTTTGGCTGACGGGGGTATCAGGGTCAGCTGTCTAACTAAAGACTGCTGGTACACACCTGAACCACAACGGCACTCGGAGAGCATAGAGATGAGCCGTTGGCAGCAACATGATGAAGTGACCTGATTGGCACTTCTTTTCTTCGTCAAGTAATCCCTCAGATCCACAGGAGGGGGATCGAAGAGATTAACCTCGCAACGTCGAAGACGGGAGGCATCCATATGTTGTACAGCCTGGACGTGGGTTTCAGGGACGCGACTTTCGCGCCGCGGCTGTAAGACGCGCGTCTGGCGTCTCTGTTGAGACGAGACGCGATTGTCGCGTTGCCGCTTAGTGCGTCGGGGCAGAAGAAGAGTTTGAGAGAGAGTAGGTTGCTGGGCCCCACGCCTATGGGGGCGTGCCTCTTGCGCTTGACGAGGCGCAGAGGTTTCACCTTGGCGTTTGATAAGTTGGTCTTCAGAGGACCTAACTTGGGGAGTCTCGTGTTTGGGCCGCCAAACGCGGACTTCGCGCGCTGGATGCAGCGCAGCTAAGACGCCAGTTTGTGCGTTGCGTGCAACCTCAGTTGGATGATCAGAAGTTCCAACTTGAAGCTGACGCGCACGCCTCCTCTGACGATGCTCAGCATTTCGGTTGCGTCGTGGAGGTGGAGAGAGACCAACGACGACCTGATACTGGACAGCAGAGATTTTGGCCACGCGGGTCTCCTGAGAGACGCTGACGCGTGTGTTCCGCGCGGCGCGGTTGGTCGCAACGGCAGTTGTGCCTGAGACCACGCGGGCCTCCTGAGAGGCGTTGGCGCGTGTATCCTGCTTGGCACAGTTGGCAGCGGCGGCGCCCGAGAGAGCCTCTGATCGGGCTTCGGGGCCATTCCCCGCCGAGACCCTGCGGCAGACGCGGGTCCTTGGGCTCTTGGAGCCGGAAGAGAGAAACTCTTCGTACTTCGCCTGGTCGAACTCGACAACTAGCGATTCGACCATCTTCCCCTTACGGAGGATGTCACCTTGCACTACGATTTGCTCGTCGGTAACAAATGAAGTCCCCAGCGGAGTCGCCATCTCTTGTATGCGTCAGAAAAGAGGGGATCAAATTGTAAAATTCTTTTGATTGGATAGAAAATTACAACAGATCGGTCTTCCGGTTACAAGGGAGGGAGGATGTTGAGTCTTGAATCCTCCCTTTGTTTAAGGCTGGGTTCTTCGTGTGGCGATGGAGAGTGAATCTTGTTCTCCGTTGACCGAGTGACCGTCTAGACCTTCGGGGATCTTCTCTTCGGCTGGCAGAAGGAATAGCACAGCTCTGTCTACCAAAATTCTCAAAGAGAAGGTAGGCAAAGAGCAACTTGTACGCAGCAAGCTTGCTGAAGAGTTGAGCTCTCTCTTGCTTCTCTCTCTGTCTGCCTTGTTGTCTATCTCTTGTTTCTTTTTTCGTCTTTTTTTTATTCCTATAGCGGCGGGCTATTTATAGAGGTTTCAGGGGCGAACGTGGCCCCTAAAAGTGCTCCACAATGAGGGGATAACTTCCCCGCTATGTGGGCGGTGACTAGCTCCATAACCAGGGCGGTTATAACCGAGACGTGGGCCTTGAGACGCGGGTGTTGAGCCCACGCGCCTTGATGCTGAGACGCGGGTGTTGAGCCCACGCGCCTTGATGCTGAGACGTGGGAGTTGAGCCCACGCGCCTTGATGCTGAGACGCGGGTGTTGAGCCCACGCGCCTTGAGGCTGAGACGCGGATGGCCATCATTAGTCCTGCGTCTAGAACCTGAAACTCTGCCTTTTTTAATGGCTTGTCTTTTAATGATTTTTAGACAGCCTACACCTAGTTGGTAACTATTTCTAAACTCTCAACTTATGTACATGCTTTTATTTTCATGATATCATATAGCATGTTCATGTTTTTATGTGTTTTGTGCTTCATGTGGTAAATACTAGTTTAAATGTAGTTTTTATCAAAACTTGTATTTATACATGTACAAATAGTGAGAACAAATTGATTCATATATGTTTACACTTCATGCTCATTTGTACCCACTATATGCACATATATAGGCTAGTTTTGATGATTCGTTCATTTATACTTGTTTTGCCTATTTTCATGTTTTACTTCATGTATATGTAATTTTCATTCAAATCTAATAAATATACATGTATACCCGTGAGTCTCTTGCCTTCATGCAAACACCTTTAATAGACTCTTTTATGTTTGGGATATGTATGTATATTGTTAGGATTGGATAGATCATACATATACCTTGAAGTTTGTTTTTAATGAAAAATGAATTTTCATGATTTGTTTTATAAAATGATCATTTTTTTGAGCTTCAGTGACTATTTTCATGAAAATGCTATTTACATAACGATTGAACACTCACACTTCATTTATTTGTCATGACTTTGTTTCATGAACATATTTTTGAGCTTTATAGTTTTTGAGTGTCATCTCTTGTGTATTTAGTATGATTCATGAAAAACATATGTTTTGATTTCATGTTTTGAAGGATCTTTAACTAGTTTTTCAAAAATTACTTTTAAGTAGTTAATTATTCTTCATTTGGAAGAGATTTTCAATGCTTAATCACCTTCAAAATTATTTTCGAAAACCCCTTCCAACCTTTATGGGCGGATGGCTGGGCGTGTATGCCTTGCAAGCCTTATTGAAAATCTTTTATCTTGAGCATATGAAGTGTGGTAGGTTATGAGTTATATACTTGATTTACATTGTTATTTTCAATTGGTATCATTGGATCTTTTCACTTGGTATCTAAATTAATATCTTTGTATATACTCATATTTTGTTTTCTATATATGTATGCTCTAAATTTCAATTGGTATTATCATTCTCATACATATATATAAATTTCGTGTGCTTGATTTTCAATTGGTATACATCTTTAAAGCACATAGTATGTTTATGCTAAGCTTGTTTTTAAAACTTTATTTTCAATTGAAATCTCAATTGACCTTTAATAAGCTAATGCATGTTTTTCAATTGGTATCAAAATGCTTCAAATTTGTTATAAATTTACAATTGATATCAATATGTTTTATCTATTTGAAAAATTAAAATATTTGTAATGTTTATTTACAATTTGTTTATTTACATTTGGTATCTTAAAATTTGATTTACTAAGATATCTTAAAATTTGTTTAAAAAAAAAATCAAAAGTTTAAAATTTAAAATGTTTTGATTTGTCTTGCCTATATGCAAGGAGAGTTTAACATCTCTTCTACATATAGATTCATGATGAGTGTATCTTGTATTGAGGAGCTTGACAACTCTTCGTTATGTGATACACGTGTGTAGGGGGAGCTTCACATCTCCTCTTATGCATTACATATTATACGTTATGTGAATTAGGGCTTGTCATCCCTCTTTCATGTAATGTATATGTGTAGGGAAGTTACTTTACCGTCTTCCTCTTCATGAATGTATATAGCATATAAACTTTTATTGACTTATTTGTTTGCACCCCTTATTGATCTCTTTGTTTATGACAAAAAGGGGGAGAAAAATTTATTGATTGTGTTTTTACCCCTTTGTTGATGATTGACAAAAAGGGGGAGAAAGATTTTGAATTTATATGCATGTTTTGTGAAAAAGGATTGTTTATGCATATATGTTTTGTTTTGCAAATAGGAGAAAAAGAATTTGATTTGTTTTATGCTTGATTAGCATGTTTATCTCCATATATTTGCATACATATTTATGAGCATTCATTGCATATTTATTGTTTAATTGTTATGCATGAGTTAAGGGAGAGCTTCCTTGAAGCTTACTTTAATCCATGCATATATAACTTCATGAGTTTTGTCATCATCAAAAAGGGGAGATTGTTGGCCCAAAGGCCCATCACTCTAGTTTTGATGATGATCAACTCATGTAGTTATAGTACTAATGATCTTGTGTTTAATTAGTGACAGATTTATGATCAAGATCTTAGTAGGTGCATAGCTTCAACAAAGGATTTAAAGTCAAGTTTTGGAGCTAGCACAGTTTGATCCAAGAGCCATTGGATCGTGTTTGGACCAAGTCAAGAAGATGAGAAGACTTCAAGTGAAGACTTCAAGAAGACTTGTGTCTAGGTTTATTTTATAAGATTTGTTTTAGTTAAAATGTAAAGGATAGAATAGTTGGTGGATTGCTCAAGTATATCATATACACACACACTCTTGATTTAGTTTGTTTTTAGAAAAGAATTTTCATTTTGAAAAAATACTATTTTGGTTTTTGGTTTTCAAGTTTACATGTTTTATTCAAAACCAAGTTTAGAGCTTAATGTCAAAAATATAGATATTTCACCATGTTTGTGTAGTGGATCATATCCATACACACTATGCTTCAAATGAGTTTAAATATCTTGTTTTTCTATTTGGTGAAGTTTTGGAAAACAAGTTTTAGAAAAATCAAGTTTTGGAAAATACTGTTTTTCATTTGAGCCAATATTTCTAAGTTACAAAAATAGTCCAAATCTTTTGTAACATGTCTTGATTTTTTGCAAGCATGTTTTTTTATCAAAGTATATTGGTAAAATTATTTTTGTAGATTTTTCTATATTTTTATGGGATTTTATTTCAATCACAAAGACCAAGTTTTAAATCCCCTTACAGTTCTGTCCTGGCTTCAGCCGGTCGACCGAGCCGGTCGACCGACGTGTACAGACGTGCACGTCAGTTCTGGCAGGAGGACCGGTCGACCGACCCGGTCAACCGTCCAGAGAGCTCTGCTCTCTGGAAAGGCCCCGGTCGACCGGGCGGCCGACCGGACAGAGAGACTTACTCTCTGTATCCTGGCCTCGGTCGGCCGACCGGTCGACCGATGGCACAACGGTCTGAAATATGACCATTGGCTGGTCGACCGGGCGGTCGACCGACAGTTCTGACAGACCCCAACGGCTAATTTTTCTAGCCCTATAAATTTGGGGGTTTGGGCATTGTTTTTCTCTAAGATTTTCAAGTGGGTTTTCACCATTTTTCCTGAACTATTTAGAGGTTTTCCTCCACTTGATTTAGAGCAAATATTTCCAATCAAAAGGAGAGTTTTATCAAGAGTGTTTAAAAGAGATTTTCTTGAGTTTTCCTCTACCATTTCCATCCTTGTTTTCTCACACAACACTTGAGCTATCCATTGCTATATCTACCTATTGGGAGTTTGTTGTGAGAGGATTTTAGGTGATCAAGAGTTGTGATCACCAAAGTTCCATCATTTGCTTTGAGGAGGCGGACGTGTGTGTTCGCATTGTTTCGGGTCCTAGTGGGGACTCGGTGGTTTAGAGTTCGTGCGTGAACTCTTGGTTTGAGGTGCGGCCTCAGCAAGCTTGTGGGGCTTGCGGTGTGTACGGGACTAGAGAGTCCCAGGGCTTGTAGGTGTTGCGGCACCGAGGAGTGATCCATTGGGATCAAGCATAGTGGAAATCCTTCGTGTGTCGAAGGCGGGGATGTAGAGCAAGTGTGCTCGAACCTCGAAACAAATCCCTTGTGTTTGCGATTGCTCACTCTCTCTATCTCATTGTTTATATCTTGCATACTTATCTTGTCTTTATCTTTATATGCATGATATACATTTGTGCTTAATTGATATATATGCTTGGGTTTGTTTGCTAACACTTGTATTTAACCAAGAGAGCCAACGCGGCACCTCAACCCTTATCTAGGGGAATCTAGAGGAGTTAGTCCAGAGCCCTTCACGGGGAATTCGGCTACACTCTTGTATTATACGTGGTGTTTAGTGTAATAAGTTTTATTTGGTCATAATAGTTTTTAATTCCGCATTTAGTGACCATTAGATTAGCCATCACCTATTCACCCCCCCTCTACGTGATTTACACATCTTTCTCAAGCTCTATAAGCGCTCTCTCTCTCTCTGTACAATCTCTTTATAAGCTCTACAAGCTCTCTCTACAACTTCAACAAGCTCTCTCTATAAGCTCTACAAGCTCAACAAGCTCTTTTTACGATAACTACAAGCTCTAAAGTCTCAAGTCCTAAAGGTCTACAGGCTCTCAATCTGATATTTATATTCTTATAAAATTAGAAACTAGCAAATAAATGGATATCAATTCTTCATCAGTTGGAACTAGTCAAGTTTCTGGATCTAGATTTTGTGGTAATTTTAGTTTAATAATGATACATGGGAAGCCCTAATTTTTCCAATAGACGACGCTCTAATAATTTCATTTACACAACACACAGATTTTAATGCTTCTTCTGATATACGTAGCACTGTTCCTCATATACCTATTAGTTCCTTGAGGTATCAACTACATCCACAAATCTTAAATATGGAGTTTGAAAATTTTGATAAATTAACTGTTGATTGAGGTAGGAGGGCTTAATACAAGTTCTGTCCAGATGTTTCATATACTTTTCCCAAAAATATAGGAACTAGCCAACTAGCCTGACATATTAGAGTAAACACTCTAAACACCAATCACGACAAATCCAAATTAGCACTTTGGGTGGCACAGTAGGCACTTTTACTTATAATCGTGCAACAGGTAAAACAAATTTAACTAAATATCTTAATCAGTTTGAACTGCCTTTTAATATGACTGAAGACGTTGCATTTACAGATTATATTAGAACCACTCATAATCTTAATTATGAACCATCAGTTGGAACACTATAAAATCAGAAATATTTAGAGTTTTTGAAGAATAAAAACAAATGTTAGGTGCAGTGCGTCAAGAAATTGCGCTCACTTCTGATTGTTGGGAAACTCTTAACGGCTACCATTATATAGTTATTACTGCACATTTTATTGATTCTGATTGGGTTTTAAATAAAAACATTATCGGTTTTAAAAAGTTTCATCATCCTCATAATGCTTTAAATCTTAGCAAGATTATAATGTGTATTGTTAGACAATATAAAATTGATTCAAAATTTTTTATTGTTTCATTTAATAATGCTAGTGAAAATACTGAAGCAATTGAAATTTTGAAAAATTATTTAAAAACCATTTTGAATGAAATTTTTTCATATTCGATGCGTTTGTTATATTATTAACTTATGTGTACAAGATGGTTTAAAAATAATTAATGATTATATTCATAAATTAAGAGATACTATTATATTTATTAAAAGTAGCGGCCCAAGAAGGCAAACGTTCAGACAAATTTGTTCGGACTTAGGGTTACCTGCTAAAAAAATATCTCAAGATGTAAGAACTTGTTGGAACTCAACATATAATATGTTGAGTAAAGCAATTCCTTAAAAGGGACAATAAATAGGTTTATTTCTGTAGAATTGCCTAACTGTTTTATTTCTGATGATGAATGACAAATTTCTGAATGGATTTGTAAATTTTTGAAGTGATTTGAAAGAACAACAAAATTATTTTCTGGTATTTATTTTCAACGACAAGTTTAGTATTTTATGAGTTAACTGAAATAAGCGAAATATTTTCACAATCTAGAAATGATTTTGTTCGAGATATTATTGATCCTATGGAGAAAAAAATTAATAATACTTTAAATAATTTCTTTTTTTTTTTATTTTGCTGCTATTATGGATCTTAGGATTAAATTTAATGGATGTAAATTTTTACTTGAAAATTTTTATGAAAGAATAGACTATGAGAATAATCATGTCTTAATGTGAGCAGTTATTGATTCTTTTATAAATAAGTTGTATGATTTTTATGAAACTACTTATGAAAATAAACAATCTTCTTGTAGCACCCCGTTCCCAGGATACGTACCGAGATACGTGTCCCGATTTTTTTGACCGTATTATTTTAATTTTCATCCAGTATTATTTTTGGGTTGTGATTGCTTATGTTATTTGGTACCGGATCTGGATTCTCAATCCTAGAGTCAGCCTTGATCTGGACCAGGAACCCGATACCAGTATACTGCCTGATTTGACCTTTTTGATAGTCTAATTTGACCGATTTTAGTTTCAAACACTGTTTTTCAATATTTTAGATTTTTCATAATTTTCTTAAAATTTTCAAAATTATTCTGCAAAATCTTCAAAACCGGTGTCAATCAGCATCGCTGACCGATTCATAGATTGTTAGTTTTCAAATGGAATTAAATTTTTAAAAATGGCTTTCACATTAGTTCTTAGAGTCTCATTTTCTATTTAAATACATTTTTTGAGATATTTCTGAATTTATCAAAATTTCATATTTTGGTGTCGACCGTTGTCGCCGGAAGATTCCAGAATTTTTAATTTGAAAACTAGATTGAATTTCTCGAATCTTATTTCACCAAGCATCTTAAAATAATATTTTCTATTTTTAAAAATTTTTGGAGCGTTTCTGAAATAGTCAAATTTTACCCTATTTAAATAATAATATTATTTTTCTCTCTTTTTTTTCTTGCTTTTTTCTTCTCCACACCTCTACATAATACTCCCAGATTATCCTATTAATTTAATTATTTAATAATATATTTATTCATTAATTTTTCTTATTTCTTTCTTTTTCTTTATTTTTCCTTTTCCTTTCCTCCACCAGCACCGCCGCCCCCCTGGCCGGCGCTGCCCCTCCCCTTCTCCTCCCCACTTTCTTTCTCTTCAAACTCCACTCCATCTCCTCCAATTTCTTCATAAACCTATCACCATTGATCCTCTTCTTCTTCAAAATTCACCATCAAAACCACAATTTCTCCACTCCCATTACTTAAGCACTATCTCCTCCTCCTCCTCCAACTCCCTACACTACCACAACTCTATCAACCAACAGCACCACCATCACCTTCAACAACAACAACAACAATCACAACAACATCAACAACAAACACCACTCCAACGAATCAACATCAACTCCACCCCCTTCCTCCCCTCGACCCAAGTCGCGCCGCCCCCCCTCCGGCGGTGGCGCCGCCCAAGCCGCCACCGGCCACCCAAGCTCCCCCTTCTCTTCTTTCTTCTTTCTTTCCTTTCTTTCTTTCTTTTCTACTTTCTTTCTTTTCCTTCTTTCCTCTTTTACCCCTCTTTCTTACTTTCCCTATTTACCATTTCAATTATCCCATATTTACCCCTTCCATTTCCAGCCACACCCCTCTCCTCTCTCTCTTTTACAACTCTCTCTAGCTCTCGCTCTCTCTCTCTTGTAGTCTCTCTCTAACTAATCCTCTCTCTCCCCTCTCTCATTCTTTCTAATATATATATTTTTATATGGATTGGTAGCATGCTCGCACGTGTTCGCGGACTTCCCAGATTTTAACTAGGTATTGCGTTCCGGCTTTAGGCGAGTGCTTTGTTATCATCAATTCATATTTAGTAACTGCTACTCTAACGTTTATAGCATGATATATTGATGTGTGAATATCTTGTTACTACCGTTACATGCCTAACAATTACTACTCTAGCTTTTAGTACATAATACATCGCTATACGAGTTGATATATGATGTTGTAACTCTGTATTCAACTCACCTGACACCGACATGTTAATTATCTCACACTGATATGTTATACTTGACACCTGATCTCTTATACTTGATATCTGACACCGGTACTTGACATGTTATACTTGACACATGATCCCTGACACTTGACATCTGACACCGGTACTTGACATGTTATCACTTGATACCTGATATCTGACACCTGATATATGACACTTGACGATTGACATGTTATCACACACTTGACATGCTTTCACATGGCACTAGTACACTTGACCTGATGTTGTGACGCTGACTGGATTACTATTACACCTGTATTACAATGTCTATTCATGATTACCACTTTTACGAGGACTTGGCATAATTATTATACTGTTACCAGACATTTGGTACTCCTGAACCCATGTGCTCTGAATTCCTGTACTCCTGAACCCTTGAAACAGAGAGACTCCTTATATTATACTCTTGTTGATCCCCGTAATAGGATAACCATGGATATTGGATTGCTGTGAATACTCTGTGGACATTATTGTTGGCTCAAAGGCTTTCCACTCTAGTTTTGATGATGATTAACTCATGTAGTTATGTTTACTAATAATCTTGTGTTGTTTAAGTTTCAAATCATTAACCAAGATATTAGTTGGTGATTAGCTTCAACAAGGTGTTTAGAAGCTTTCATGATGATTCCAAGGCCAAAGCTTCAAGATCACACATTGCCTAGCCCATGGATGGAGTTTGGAGCAAGTCTACTTGAAGATGAAGATCGTCAAGAAGACTTAGGTATCCATAGTTTAGATAGTGTGTTTTTAGATCCATTTGTAAAGTTTAGTATAGTTGATATGCTCAAGTGCACAAACACACACGTTTTCATGTTTGGGATTTGGTTTTCATGAATAGTAGATCAAAACAAGTTTACTTTATTCTATGTATATTATATGTATTCTAAATATACATACATGCTTTAAACTTGCTAGACAAACTTATTTTGACTATTCTATTCATATTTTTGAAAAATCAAGTTTGATAAAATACAAGTGTTGGTTTTGATAAAATTGGCAAGACACAAAAATGAATTGATATGATTGATATATGTCTTGAAATTTTTATCACTTGTTTGTGTTTCATTATAAAATGTTTAAAACAAGTTTTGGGATTTTCAGAAAAGATAAAAGATTTTTATAAAACATTTTCCCAGTTTTTCTGACCCAGGTTTGTGCTGACAGGCCGGTCGGTCGACCGTATGGGTCGACCGCACCAAGGGCCAGTCGACCCATGGGGTCGACCGACGTGCACAAACTTGTGCAAGTCTGGCAGACACAAACTCGGTCGACCGTACGGGTCGACCGGGTCTGAGAGCTCTGCTCTCTGTTTGTTTGGGTCGACCGGGCGGTCGACCGCTGCAGAGAGTTCTGCTCTCTGTTTGTTTGGGTCGACCGGGGCGGTCGACCGGTAGCTTCAACGGGTCAAAATATGACCGTTGGACGGTCGACCGGCCGGTCGACCGCCAGGCCTGTCAGGCTGCCACATCAGCCTAACGGCTAGTTTTGTATTGGGGCTATATATACCTCATTGTTTGGAGTTTCTCTCTAAGATTTTGATGCCAAAATTTCCTGACTATTTCTAGTGTTTTAAAGAGTTTTCAAAAGAGTTTTAAGTGCAAAAAGATTCATCTTTATTGTTTTAAGTGTTTTGTTATTTTCAAAGAAAAATAGGATTTTGGGAATAGATTTCTTGTTCTTCATTTCTATATCAATTTGCTATTTTTCCAAGAGTTTTTCTTTGATCAAAACACTTAGTTTTTCCACACTTGAGCTATATCTTCTATCCTAAACTATTAGGATCTTTGTTTTGTGGAAAAAGAAAGAAAGAGAGATTGAGTTTGTGATTTTTGGAACCACTTGTTGTAAACACCCTTATTCTTGTTGTATCCCTCTTAGGTAGAGGTGATCGGGTGATTGGTTTGCTCCCTCTAGAGAGAGGTGAAGTTTGGTTGTAAACCCTCTTCGGTAGAGGTGTTGGTTGTTGTTGTTGTATTGGCTACGGACCTACCCCTCGGTTGTGAGGTGGTTGTTTGAGAGAGGAGTTCGGTACTCCATTGTTGTAAAAATCCTTCTCGGTGAAGATTCCCTCGGTGGGAGTCCTCGGTGGACGGTATAGTGGATTGGAAATCCTACACGGTGGTGTAGGCGGGGATGTAGAGCAAGGGTGCTCGAACCTCGAAACATATCATTGTGTTTGCGTTTGATCCACTTGTCTCTAAACTCTCTCTTTACATTTGTGCAAAGCATTATTCTCATTGCCATATCATACATATCATATATTGCTTGTGTTGTCTTGCATTGTTTCATATTACTATTACTTATATGCTTGGTTGTTTGTGTGTGCCTCACTTGTACCTAATCAACAAGAGCTTCACATAGCACCTCAACCCATTCAAGGGGAATCAAGAGGAGTTAGTCCAGAGCCCTTCACGGGCAATTCGGCTACACTTGTTGATTGTACTAAGTGTGTTGCAATATTTGCATTAGCTTCCGCATTTAGCGCACTTAGTTTTGCAATTAGTTTTAGATTAGCACTAACACCTATTCACCCCCCCCTCTAGGTGTTCCCTTTTCAATT
>JAVJIF010023887.1:0-43142 GCA_038442645.1 Agave tequilana
TGTTGTGCACTTGAGCATATCAACTATACTAAGCTTTACAAATGGATCTAAACACACTAACTAAACTATGGATACCTAAGTCTTTTTGATGATCTTCATCTTCAAGTAGACTTGCTCCAAACTCCATCCATGGGCTAGGCAATATATGATCTTGAAGTTTTGGCCCTGGAATCATCATGAAAGCTTCTAAACACCTTGTTGAAGCTATCACCAACTAAATATCTTGGTTAATGATCTAAAACTTAACAACACAAGATTATTAGTAAACATAACTACATGAGTTAATCATCATCAAACTAGAGTGGAAGGCCCTTTGGGCCAACAGAGTGATGGGCCTTCGGCCAACACTTGTTCTCTCTCACGGTGCCGGCAACACCGACTTAGAGCTCACTAGCTCGCTTGAGGCTGCAACCTCTACAACTTCTCAATATGAGGAAACGGTGATCAACACTTGACCACAAACAAAGCTTACATGCACAATCCTATAACCAAGATGAGGAGATAAACTTCAGGGATTGTGTGGTGCTAAAACAAGTAGAGAAGTAAAGAGAAAGCTTCAAGCTAAACACAAAGGATTGAGAATTTGGCTCAAGAAAATTCTTTTTGTTAAAAGGCTAAACTTTGAGAAATTTTGATTTTACTCTTGTAAATGTTGTATTTGAGTTTGTAAACACTCCCACTATTTATAGGGGATGAAAACAGGGTTAACAAGCCAAAATATTCGTTGGAGAAGCCCTAATAAAAGACAAACAAAAAAATAGCCGTGGAATCTGTCAGCAGACTCTGACTGCTGTCGGTCGACCGGACCGGTCGACCGCCAACGGTCGGAGTTCCGACCGTTAGGAAAGCGGTCGACCGGTTCGATCGACCGATGTCCTAAACAGAGAGTGACAACTCTCTGTCGGTCGACCCGGAACAAACAGAGAGCTCTGCTCTATTTGCCGGTCGACCGGGACGGTCGACCGACAGAGCAGTTCAACTCTGCCGCGGTCGACCGTTTCGGTTGACCAGACAAGGCCAAAAATAGAATTTTGAAAGGCTTTTTGAAGTCTAAATTTTTCGGTAAATTTTCTTTAGACGGGTAGATACAAATAGAGTTCTATGGTTAAGAAAGATCATAGTGTGATCATAGATCAACACCAAAACAATTTGAACTATATTTTAATAAAAATTCTTTTTCTAAACTTAAAAACCGTTTTTTTCCAAAACTGAATTTTTCAAACTTCGTTTTTCTGAAACTTGATAAGAAATTTTGTAATAAAATTTTGTTTGAAAGCATGAAACAATTCAAATGTGTGTGTGTGTGGCAATCCCAATGTTATCAACCTCTATCATCTCGGTTTTGACAAATAGCTATAAATCCTAACTAAAAAGAAAAATGTAAAGATACAATCTTGTATTAGTCTTCTCAATCTTTATTTGATTGATCCTTGAGCTCTTCTAATGTGCTAGGCTCTGAATCTAAATCCTCGCGGCTTCCAAATGTGAGTCTTGTGTAGGAGCCGTCAATCACCTATATTTTTACCTGAACTTTATTTAAACAACTTTGTTAATACCTAACTATATATGGTTTGTAATCATCAAACTTAGGGCTAATGGCCTTTGGGCCAACAAGAGGGGCATTCAACATAATTTTCAATTATGACAATTATTGCTAAACAAATTTCAGCAACGCCGGTGTCAACAGTAGCTGTGGACCAGTATTCAGCGCGGAAAGGAGTTTTTTGGATCATACCTGCTGGAGTATGTCTCTAAAATCAGTGAAGACCCAAGCATGTCTAGATGATTGGATAAAAACAACATTAAAGTAACAAGAAATCGTACGGGAACAAAGTGAAAACTTTATGCAAATGATGACCACTGAGACGAAAGGAAGCGATTTTGATAAAGGATGGAGATTGAGGTAAGAAGACTATACGGGCTTTGATTTCATTAAACCCTAAGAGGATACGTAAGCAACTTAATTATGACAATCATTAAATTCAAGTCCGATTTTTATTTGAAATTGGACACTAAATCAGATTTCAAAAAAAAAAAAAAACTCGAATTTAACCAGTTCCAGAACAAGAACCACGCGATTTTGAAACCCGAACCAGAACCGTCCACTAGGAGGAGGAACTTGAAACCGTCGGTTCCGAACTGGGGTCACCTCTACTTTCTACCAGCTTGTGGGGAGGGCTCACATGTCATTTAACGAAAATTGCAAAATGGACTATTTTATATAATACAACCAAACAACGAAAAAATACACATTAACCATTTCGGGCATTCCATATTTGCACGCTGGAATTTATATTAGACAGGACGCTACATATCACTCCTTTTTGAGCTGATTGTAGTCCAAATTGTATAATTGAACAGCGGGACTCTCATTTTTTTATTGACCAGTAACTTTTTTTTTTTCAAATAAATAAATTAATTATTAAAAGTAAATAGATAATAATTTTTTTTTAAAAAAAACAATTGGAAATGGGCCTGCCCCGTCCGCGCTCGCCCGGACCGAACCGAAGGCGCCCAACTAAACCCCCCGACTCCGAGGCATTCGGTCTAAATCTAAAATCCTATTTCCCTCGCTCGTCCTCTTCTCCCCTCGCCGGCGGGCTCCGCTCTCCCCGCTCCGCCGCTACGCTCACCTCCCTCCGCTTAAAGCGCGCAGCAGCGCGGAACCGAATCTCGGGACATTCACCCATTTCTATCGCCCTCTCTCTCACCGCCGGTGACTGGACCGCTGGGGCGTCGAGCTCTTATTCCTCTTTGTCCAACGCCCAGGATCCGAGGCTTCTGCAACCACGTAAGTAGAATTTGGTTTCTTCCATAAAAGTTGCATTTTTATTCTCTGTAGATTATCTGTTTGATTGAATGCCTCTGTGATCTCTTTAGGAAATAACAATCATGCAATCTTGACGCCTTCGACTGTTAGTTCTCAACAATTTGGGCCCGGCTCGTATTGTTGTCCTGTGCCGAGGGCTTGTTTCTCTTCAGAAGCGGCGACAAAAGAGTCTACTGCTCCTTCAGGTTCTTTGCTTGTAAAATTTGGTGATGTCAGTTAGTATTTAGCTCTGAAATTCATGAAATTTATTCTCTGTTGGAAAGTTAGCTCTATGATTGGTGCAGAGTCGGAGTTAACCAGAGCATGCATTACTTAAATTCTTTTGATGTGTTTCGTCAGTATGTTTCCTACATCATTCAAATTTTAGTTTATGTTTAAAAAAAAAAAAAATAGATTCACTTGATGGCATTACGTGGCCTTTCACTGACATGTCGAAGCATTGGATGATATTGGCACCATCGTTCTCTGTCGATGTTAATGCTGTTTATTAGAGAATAACAACTGGGAACTTCAATTTTGTTTCTTTTTTATTTTTAACATGCTGGATGCTAGCACACCTGAGTAGCTCAAGATATTTCACGTTATGCTATGACATTTTGAAGTCATCATATCTTGGTGATGTCACCATACATTATAATGTTGGCAGCAAGATATGCTTGGTACCAATCTAGGTTATATCAAGGTTTGTCCACACAATAGACACATGAGAAAAGTGTAACTATGAAAAACTTTCCTACATTTTCAGCCTAAAAATCATATGGTGGGCTATCCTATAGGTTTTTTGACACTTACATTGTGATCGCATTATTTGCTCATCGATCAAGCGGTATCATTTATTCTATTATTAAACACCATTCATTTAGAAAGCATATCCATGTGGAAAAATGTTCATGAGTTAATTTCTTTATCATTGACATTTTAAGAAGTGGAAGATAAACTTATCTACTATGTCAATGTAGCTACAATTCTATAAATCAATCTATCTATCTGTCAATCAATCAATGTTTTTGTGTGTGCCTGTGTATGTAATTTTTTTCGTCAGTTGTGTCTTTACATAGTCACCAGGCAGTTGGGGCTTAAATTTTCATGGTAGACCACCTTAATAGATGATCCATGCTATTCACCATGGTCTCCATGTCCAAAACAGTTATTCGTATAATTCTATCTTGAAAGCTCTTGACCATGGTTTAAAATATCGGCTGATTCCGATATATGTCGACGATATCATATTGGGTTTGAGGTGCCCGATAAAATATTAACCCTATAATATCAACCATATTGGTGCCATATTTGTTGATATGACCAATATTGATGACAATTATTGAAACTAGAAACCATTAGCAGATACTGATATTGGTATCGAGTTTTCAAACCATGATGCTCTTGACCATGCGTCAAGTGATTATAATACGAATGATTTTTTCAATAATAGAACCGATAAGAATTATTACAAACAACCAATTTAGGCCTTCGAGATGACGATGAATGGTGTGGACGGTTTGCCATTTATTAGTTAGACTCCTCTAGTTACTTAAGTTCCCATTTAGTAACAGAGCCACACGAGTTAGAGGCTGATTCTCGCTAACTCTTACCAAATGGTCTAGTAATTGCCAGAGTTAGCAAGTAATCACGACCAGAAGGCTATCTTAAAACTACATAAAACCATCTCGTAAAACTATCATTTTGAGTTACTAATTCTTTGAAATAGGTGGAATTAGTAAGGGTCACCCCCCCCCCCCCCCCCCCCAAAAAAAAAAAAAAAAAAAAAAAAAAAATTCCAGACAAAAGCTTCTAACTCTTACACCTATCCTTCTCTGCCCACACAGCTAACCAAAACCAAATCCCTGCTCTTGCTATAGTGACTTTGTTAAAATTCATCACTCTTTCTTGCCCTCGAATTGCCAAGTGGGGGTTAAAGAGTCACCCTGGAGACAATTTTCTTTTTGATACCGCTCACCACAATTTCTTTATAACTGGTTTTAGGCCATAGAGGTCTTGATGGTGATCATTCATGTGATCTCTTGGCTCATGTTGTAGATAAGTTAACTATTGCGACACGCGAGCGAGGGAGAGGGTGTGTGTGTGTTGTGTGGGGGGGGGGGGGTTGCGTGTGTTTACATATATTCATACATTTACATAATATGGGTTCCTAGCTAGTTTGAGAAGGTTCGAATCTGCATCCTAACACTTGACACCTTTATCACTAAGTAAGACTGATGCATAGACTAGATGTGTTAACTAAAGTACTAAACAATTTTTATGAAGTATGAATTGCTTCATACAGCTGTTTCTTCATCATACAGATTCACTAGTACAGATTACTTGGACAGCTATGAGGTACAATGTTGGATCTTCGGCCTTTGGAATGTTTCCATGCTGGGTTCTTCTAGATGAATAAACAATGGACACCCATATCATGAATTCAAGATTAGGTTACATGTGAATTTCATTTTTTTCATGTCTGAAAAGTTTATTTAGTATATTCTCTCACTGCATGCATTCAGTAACTTATGATGGCCTTACCTCAAATGTTTGTCTCTAGAAGAAATAGAGCACATCATGTTTTGAGGGTTTATAGTAACATTGCTCAATCATAATTGTAGAGGTTGTAGCGGATGTTTACCAGAAAATGCTCAAATCTGTAGAAGAAGGCAGATCAATGCCTCCAAATGCTAAATTGTGGTCACTAGTTGGAAACTGTACTAACCATGAGGACATAAAGCTTTTGTTCCAAATATTATAGAGGCTTCGCGTATTTGTGGCCCATCTCTCTCTCTCTCTCTCTACACACACACACAGACAATAAAGTGCATGTGCCCCATCCAGACATGTGCATAAATACATGCAATGACTGCTTTTCTTAATGCATCTACTCAAGTTCTCATGTTTACTATGTTTTGACACTGATAAGGTGTTTAATTCAGTGTAATTCATTCTCCCTCATCACTGTCAAGATAAAGGCCTTTTAAAGAATTCAGATTAGCGCTAACAAGAAATAATTTCAACGTCAATGGAGATTGTTATGGTATTAAATAATGTTAGTCTTGGGGGTTTCTGGTTGGTGAAGTTTATTCTGTAACTCTGAATACTTGTTGAGTAGTCATGATGTTAGTGGCAGTTTTTGTGTGTGGTGTTTTTGGCTTTGGAGGTGCAAAGAGAGAATGAGAGTATGGATGCAGGTGGATGATAGAGTAAGAGATAGGTGATGAGTTTTGGGTTTGGATGCTAGCAGTTGATGAATAGTGGTGGCAGTGTGTTTGGTGTTTGTCTAACGTTCCCGCTGTAATCCTATGTTGTCAACACTAATGAGTAAGAGGCTGGTAGTGGAAAGGTCAAGGAATTCTTCTTAGTACATTAACTTAATCTTTTCTAATAATAATCCAAGTTTCCAATGAGCATTTTAAGCTTATTACATTGAGGGGCATCCTCATCAATATTAATGTGCATCACGTGCGTCTCTAATCACTCTCACAATTTGATGTCATTAATGTGAAAATTTTAATCAGTCGTCCTTATGATGCCGAGATTGACAACCCACGCATACATGCAAACTTCAACTGCCATCTTTGTATGAGCGTTACAAAGGCTTGCACTCATGCAGATGCTCCTGACTATGGTATGCTATTGAATATTTTGCAGGCACGCGCATTTGCAAAAATTAATTATAGTGTGTATGTTCCACCCAATAGTCATGATATTGCATCACGTGGATTTTTAGGCACATATTCTCATGCATAACGGAAATTATCTATATTGCTTCACTACAAGTTTATTAAGGTTGTTTCTCATTTTAAGAATTTGAGCATGCTAGTTCATTGTGATTACCACTTGATATTCTTGTGGCACCAATATTTTTTTTTGGGTGACAACAGGTGCCCAAGGGTTCTTCTTATTTTCTTTTCTTCTTTTCTGTGCTATGCGTGTGTTTGTGTTTTGGGGTGGGGGGGGGGGACGGGTGGTATTGTTCTAGGAGAGAGGAGATAATGTAAGTTATTTCATTACAAAAGAAAAAAATTAATATGATGGATTCCAGTAAATGATATAATAAAGCAGAGTACAACTTTGTCCAGCATGGAATCCTTTATCCATCAATTCAATGATATAATAAGACAAACAGGCATGGTTCAATTTAATCCCCCTAGATGAGGTATAATTTTGAATAATGTCATATACCATCCTTTACATTTGCTCTTCCTTATGAATCTATAAATGGTTGAATCATTAAAGGTTCTTTAACCCAATCATGCCTTGTATTTTGGATAACTATTCTAGGCACTCCAAGTAGATAGTGATCCAAGACAAGCTAAAGAGGATATAAATCAGGATTCTCAATTTTGATAAGAACATCCATATTCTACCTTATTTTGCTTCTGGACATCAACATTATAAGAACATTGGCGATGAATGATCAAGTTGTTCTTAGTCTGCATAATAGCAGACTCGAGATGGAACACACTGCAGATCAAGTATATGTGTGTCTCCCATAGCGAGGTGAGATCCAAGATAAAAAAACAAGACTTGTGGTGCCATATTGGCCAGAAGAAAAAAGCCTTCAAAAGTATTCTGGTTGATGGGCCTCAACAATTTTCCCACCACATAATACTATCCTTTTTTGTGCACATCATAAGCATGAAGAATTAAGCCTAAAATAGAACTCCAAAGAGCTCAAATCAAGGTTGATGATATTGAAGAAGACAACCTAGCTGTTGGAGTTATGGACTTAATGCAAAACCAAACCTGAAGCTTATTAACTCTACCACTAAAGTTATGCAAAACCTATAGCATATTTACTAAGAGAGTTTTGTGAGGTTATTAACACATATATTTATTATACTTGAAACTTCATTGTATACAATCCTATATAAGGGGTCGTATGGTTGTGTTGTAAAGCACAAGAAAAGAAGAAAACAAAGAAAGTAAAGTAAAGCATTGCAGAGCTTCCCACTTTGTGAAAAGTATTAGCTTGGGTGAATTTATTTTTGGAGGTACTAAAAGGGTAGCAACCCAGTACTCAAGAGTGTTTGGAGTTAGCAAACATCCATCGCCTCTTCACTTGCCTGTCCCCCAGTCCAACAATTAGTATCAGAGCCAGGTTATTTTTTTCTTTCATTCTATTCTCCTCATGGCCTCCACCAATAACCTTGTTAATCCTCAAGTACCCAAATTATCAAAGTATAATTATGAGAGTTGGTCAATTAAATGAAAGCTCTATTTGGTTCTCAAGAGTTGTGGGAGTTGATCATTGATGGGCTCAAAGAACCCACATCAGAGGAAGAAGCCGCCTACACCGCCGAAGAGAAGAAGGCTCTTAAAGAGTAAAGAAAGAAGGATAGTAAGACTCGTTTTCTACTCTATTAAGGGTTGAATGAGTCTACCTTCGAGAGAGTTGCCGAAGCAACAACGAGCAAGGAAGCATGGGAAATCCTTGCTACCATCTACAAAGGAGTCGAGCGGGTGAAGCGAATTCGCCTCCAAACTTTGAAGGGTGATCTTGAAGCCTGTCAAATGAAAAATGAAAAAAAATCTCTGATTATTATTCACGATTACTTCTAATTGTGAATAAAATGAGGAGAAATAGAGAGAAGATGGAGGACATCCAAGTGATGGAGAAATTACTCCGATCCCTCACATCTAAGTTCGAGCACGTGGTGACGGCAATTGAGGAGTCCAAGAATTTGAAGGAGATCTCAATAGAAGAGCTTTTGGGATCTCTCCAAGTCCATGAGCAGCGCATGCAAAAGAAGACCGGTTCCATAATTTTAGAACAAGTATTAGAGTCAAAACTGACTCTAAATGATCGAGGATCACATAGTAGAGGTCGTGGTCGTGGTAGAGGTAGGGGACGTGGTCCCCAACAACGAATCACTCAAAATCAAGTGGAGTTCCAAAGCTTCAGAGGTCGAGGACGAAGCAACCGGGGAAGATTTACATCTGGACGTGGAAACAACAAGAACGTCCAATGTTACAACTGTCAAAAATTTGGACACTATGCCTCGGATTGCTGGCACAAGACTGAAGATCTTACCAATTTCATCGAAGCAACAAATGATGTGCGTAATAACTCTACTCTTATTCTTGCTCATGATGATTCAAGTGTTCAGAATGATGTTTGGTACCTTAATTCGGGTGCTAGCAACCACATGTGTGGGAAGAAAGAACTATTCATGAAACTCACAGAAGGACTTCATGGAAGTGTGAGCTTAGGAGATTCTTTAAAACTCCCCGTTGAAGGCAAATGGAAGATTAAAATCTACCAAAGGATGGTAAGCCCGAGTATATTTCTGATGTTTATTATATTCCTAACATGAATAGTAATATTCTCAGCATCGGTCAATTACTCGAAAAAAGATATAAAGTATATATGGAGAACAACCATCTTTGGTTGCAAAATGCAAAAGGACGTCTCATAACTTGTGTTAAGATGACAAGGAACCGCATGTTTCCCTTACATCTAAACACGGAAGTTGAAAAGTGTTTTCAAGGACTTGTGAAGAATGAGTCATGGAGGTGGCATCTTCATTTCGGCTATCTAAATTTCAACGGCCTGAAGTTACTATCTACAGTTGGCATGGTACGAGATTTATCAAAAATCGATCCACCGAGTCATACTTGTGAAGTTTGCATAATTGGCAAGCAAGCACGACTTCCTTTTCCCAGCGAAAAGTCGTGGAGAGCGAAGGCACCATTGCAACTTGTTCACACTGACATCTGCGGACCACTAAATCCTGTCTCTTTAGGAGGTAACAAATATTTTATTACCTTCATTGATGATTTCAGTAGAAAGTTGTGGGTGTACATTCTTAAAGAAAATCTGCTGCCTTTACTATCTTTAAGAATTTCAAAGCTCATGTTGAAGCGAAAAGTGGCCATAAGCTAATAACTCTCCGATCTGATCGAGGTGGTGAGTACACCTCAAATCTGTTTCAAGAATATTGTAGGGAGTAAGGCATAAAGAGGCAATTTACTACTGCCTACACACCACAGCAAAATGGCATCGCAGAAAGAAAGAACCGCACCATTCTTGACATGACAAGAACCATGCTTAAAGAAAAGAGGTCGCCGAAGCAGTTCTGGGCGGAAACTGTGGCGTGTTCAACTTGCTCAATCGGTGCCCGACGAAGCAAGTGAAGGGTAAGACTCCTCAAGAGGCATGGAGGGGTTACACGCCTTGTAACGGTCCCAGTTAAAATTTTCCATTTAACCACAATTATCTCGTACAATCCAAGCGTGGGACCCATCAAGGTATAATACTTCCATTATAATCATCAGAAAACTCTACACTATACATTAGAAATTTCACTAAAAATAACATGTATGATCAAATCATGACTTATCATGCCAACACATATGGTTCGATAATCCGTAAGAAACGCAGTCTACAATTATCATATCAAAGTATATATATATATATACAAAGTTATGATCCAACACCAGGTCCTTTAAGATTTACAAGTCAAAGACGACATCCAACTAAAAGTGCGCATGTTTATACAAAATCATACAAAAAGTAACTTTTAATACAATGGCTCCGGTGGTGCTTGTCCCGCACATTTACCCTTAAGCGGGTCCTTTGCCCTTATCCAAACCTGAAGGTGGAATTAGAATAGAGTGAGCTTGATAGCTCAGTAAGTAAAACAAGATTTAAGCATTGCCTATCAAGTAGGTCTACATGGCTAAATTATCCGGTTGACAAGCGTATCATTATACTATTTTTTAAAATTTGGTTATTAGCCAAGAACCCAATCAGAACACATTAGCAAGACTTTCCTAGTCGACTAGGCCACCCTATAGTCGATTAGGACTACCTATAAGTCGACTAACTCTAAAGCTATAGTCGACTGATTTCACTCCACACGTATCTGCTTCTCTGTTGGCTGCCAGGGACTTATGTAGTCGACTACCCTTCCTGGTATAGTCGACTACGCAAGTACTAGTCGACTTGAAGGTCCCCTATAGTCGACTAGTTATGTGTCAGAAGTTGTGTTACTCTCTGTATGTCACCTATAGTCGACTACCCTTCCTGGTATAGTCGACTACACAATTTATTAGTCGACTTGTAAGTCGACTGTAGTCGACTAATTATGTCCAAAACAGGTTGTTAACTCTCTGTTTGCTCTCTGTATCAGGGGTTAGTCGACTACAGTCTGTCTGTAGTCGACTAACTCTCTTTTCCAGCAGTTTGTCTGCCTAACTATCACACTTATAGTCGACTTATCCCAGGGACCAAGTCGAATAACCTACATAAAATTTTGCCTGTAAGAAGTTATTCCAGATTAAACACTTAGGATTTTATGTATGATTATATCATAGGATTTCTATCTTAGCAATATCCATATACTTATTAAACACACACACTGTGCTCCCCCTTCGGCCTCCTCCGGTTCAACCCGGTCCCTTCCTCCTATAATCATTTCACACAATAAATTTTCCCCTTCAACCACCTCCGGTTCAACCCGGTCCCTTCCTCCAACACTTTATCGTATAATTTCTCCTTCTACACCTCCGGTTCAACCCGCCCCTTCCTCCCGAGTATAACAATCATATCATCATATAATATCAATATGCAAAGACATATAAGGTGGCAACAACATGCGAGCTTTATAGTCTTTATTTTAACATATAACAATATCATGGATTCATGAACGAAAATGAGTAAGTACTTGTGGAATTGTAAACACATGAGTCTTTATGAGGTAGCTAGCCTTTCTTGATATCACAAAATATGCATGATCCCAAAAATATACATAGTGTCAAGTACCTTGTTTATCTCTTACGTTTTATTTCATTTCCTACTTTATCCTACTTATCATGTCATTAGGATCCTCATGTTCTACTCACCCTTTGAAGTGGTATGCTCTACCTCAAGTTGATATCCCGCTACAACGGAGTTTACAAGTCATAACGCCAATATTAGTTCATAATTAACGAAAATGATACAAGAGGTATAGTCCTAGGAGTGTTTTCTTACCGTTCGACCAATGACACTCCCCTTGACTCGTTCTAACGGTTCCTTGGAGGAATACGGGACTTTTCTTGTATGTGGACTGAAGAAAATCAAGTGGGGAGTTGAGATGGAAAAGGGGTGTTTTTATGTAAGAGAAATGGGGGAAATGGGGGCTGTTTGGCTGTGTTTTGTTGCTGCTGTGCTGCTGGTTTTGCTGTGGCTGCTGCTGGCTTTTGCTGCTGCTGCTGTTTTTGCTGCAGCTGCTGCAGCTTTGCTGCTGCTGCTGGTGCTGCAGGAAAGAGAAGAGAGGGAGAGAGTTTGTGAAGAGAGAGAGGGAGTTTGATCAAAATGAGGTAAGTCTCTTCACCCCTCCCCTATTTATAGCCTCTAACTTCCCACAAGAATGTGCCAAGTGTCCCCTACTCAACCCATTACTCTACCCTACACCATGCCCTATGACAAGCTCCATGCCTCCCCCCCCTCTCATGAGGTACAAGTATGGTGAGAGGTGGTAGTAAGTCAAACACATGTGGGGTATTTCTATATCTATATACATGGGTGTATACATACCTATGTATTCATCTTATATACATACACACTTAAATAGCATGAATTAAATAAGGTATCTAGCATGCATACCATTTCCCATTACCCCTTTAGGGTATGATTATTTAGTAAAAGTGATGTTTAATTAAGGTAGTGTTACATTCTACCCTCCTTATGGAAGTTTCGTCCTCGAAACTTAACGTACCTTGGAACAAATGTGGATAGACCTTTCTTATCTCCTCTTCCAGTTCCCAAGTGGCTTCTTCTATGTTTTGATTTCTCCATAAGATCTTGATCAAGGAAATATTTTTGCTTCTCAATTGCTTCTCCTTGCGATCAAGAATTTGCACTGGTTCTTCTGCGTAAGACATGTCTTCTAGTATTTGCAGGGGTTCATAGGAAATTACGTGATCAGGATTGGGCACATACTTCCTCAGCTGGGAGACATGAAATACATTGTGCATCCTTTCCAAGGCGGGAGGTAGGGCCAAACGATAAGCAACCGGTCCAATTTTATCCAGTATTTCAAACGGACCCACATATCTAGGGGCTAATTTGTTCTTACCGCCGGTGCGTCTCACTCCCTTCATTGGGGATACCTTCAGAAAAACACTATCCCCTACCTCAAACTCTAGTGGTCTGCGATGATTATCTGCATAAGCTTTCTGTCTGCTCTGGGCTGCTTTCATCCTTTCCTTGATTAGCTTGATCTTCTCAGTAGCCTCTTGAATTACATCAGGGCCGAACAGTCTTCTATCCCCAACTTCCTCCCAACAGATTGGTGATCTACACCTTCTCCCATACAATGCTTCAAATGGAGGCATACCAATAGTGGACTGATAACTATTATTATAAGCAAACTCCACTAAGGGTAAATAGTTGTCCCAACTTCCCCCAAAATCTAGTACACAAGTCCTCAACATATCTTCCAATATTTGAATGGTCCTTTCTGACTGTCCATCCGTTTGGGGTGTGGCTGCTGTACTGAGTTGCAATTTAGTGCCCATAGCTTTGGACAAGCTCTTCCAAAATTTGGATTGAAATCTAGGGTCCCGATCTGATACAATGGATTCAGGTACTCCATGTAATTTAATTATCTCTCGGACATATACCTGAGCCAATCTTTCCATTGAATAATTGATCCGGATAGGCAGAAAGTGGGCAGATTTAGTGAGTCTGTCTACCACTACCCAGACTGTATCCAGTCCTTGGGACGTCCGAGGAAGTCCAGTGACGAAATCCATAGCAATTTGACTCCACTTCTATTCAGGAATAGATAAAGGCACCAACAAACCTGGGGGCTTCTTATGTTCCGCCTTCACTTGTTGACAGACTAAACACTTGTGGACAAAATTAGAAATGTCTACTTTCATTCCATCCCACCAGAAGTTATGACGCAGATCTTGATACATTTTTGTGCTCCCTGGATGAGCGGTATATGGTGTACTATGAGCCTCTTTCATTATTTCTTCTTTGATCTCTGTCACATCTGGCACACATAGTCTGCGTCCGAATCGCAGTACATCTCCTTCTATTTGAAACTCCTTAAGTTCTCCTTCTTGTACTTTCTTCATAATTTTCTTTATTTGAGTATCTCCTTGTTGGGCCTCTTTGATTTTGTCGTATAGATTAAATTGAATACTTGATTCAGTTGGTGCTTAGAATTAGAAGGGTCAATGACTCGCACTTCTATTTGCATTTCCTCTAGATCCCTTAATATTCTTGCTTGACGAGTCATTAAGGCGGCTAGGGTCCCTCTTGATTTCCGGCTCAAAGCATCAGCCACCACATTGGCTTTCCCAGGGTGGTATTGGATAGTAATATCATAGTCCTTCATTAGTTCTAACCACCTCCTTTGTCTCATGTTCAGTTCTTTTTGTGTGAAGATATATTTTAAACTCTTATGATCAGTAAAGACTTCACAAGACACTCCATACAAGTAATGTCGCCAGATCTTTAAAGCAAAAATCACAGCGGCTAATTTCAAGTCATGAGTGGGATAGTTTCTTTCATGGATCTTCAATTGTCGGGATGCATAGGCAATAACTTTTCCATGTTGCATTAACACACATCCCAATCCCAGTTTTGATGCATCACTAAAAATGGCAAATCCTTCAGTCCCCGAAGGTACAATTAAGACAGGAGCAGATGTCAGCTTAGTTTTAACCTCCAGGAAGCTCCTATCTTGTTCTTCTCCCCATGCAAACTTCTTATTCTTTCTAGTTAATTGGGTCATTGGTGCCACAATTAGAGAAAATCCTTCTACAAATCTTCTGTAGTACCCAGCTAATCCCAAGAAACTTCGAACTTCAGTAACATTAGTGGGTCTAGGCTAGTCTCGGATTGCCTCAATTTTTACCGGTCTACTGATATTCCTTCCTTAGATATAATATGGCCAAGAAACCCTACTTGCTCTAGCCAAAATTCACATTTCTTCAATTTTGCATAGAGTTGCTTCTCTCTCAAGATTTGAAGAACAATTTTAAGATGTTTCTCGTGATCTTCTGTATTCTTTGAATAGACCAGAATATCATCTATGAATACCACTACAAACTGGTCTAGATATGGTTGAAACATCCGATTCATTAAGTCCATAAATGCTGCCGGGGCATTAGTGAGTCCAAAAGGCATGACTAGAAATTCAAAGTGTCCATATCTTGTCCGGAAAGCCGATTTGAACACATCTTCAGGTTTGACCTTCAACTGATGATACCCCGATCTAAGGTCTATCTTAGAAAATACACAAGACCCTTGTAATTGATCAAATAAGTCATCGATTCGAGGAAGAGGGTACCTATTCTTGATAGTTGCCTTATTCAATTCCCGGTAGTCAACACATAGTCTCATACTCCCATCCTTCTTTTTTACAAATAGTACTGGTGCTCCCCAGGGAGATACACTTGGCCGATAAAACCTTTGTCTAATAAGTCCTGCAATTGAGTTTTAAGTCCTTTCATTTCTGCAGGGGCCATATGATATGGTGCCTTAGAAATTAGGGTAGTACCGGGTATTACATCTATGGTAAATTCTACTTCTCGATCTGGGGGCAGGCCTGGTAGGTCTTCCGGGAACACATCAGGGAACTCATTCACAATTGGAATAGTCTCAATTTTATATCACTCCTGGTGATATCCAATACTGAAGCCAGAAATCCTTGGCACCCTTGCTTCATTAACTTGGTGGCTCTGATGGCTGATATGTGAGGTATATCATAACTAACTTTTTCTCCTTCAAAAATCAACTCCGGCGTCCCTTTCATTTTAAAGATAATCCTCTTCTTATTACAATCCACATGGGCACTACAGGCAGACAACCAGTCCATTCCTAGTATGGCATCGAACTCCATTTCGCCTAGCTTAATCAAATCAATAGATGTTTTCATTTCTCCAATTATCACTTCACAATTCACATATCTAGTGCTAGCTATCAAATTTTCCCCTATGGGTGTGGACACAACCAACTGAAATCCTAGGGGTTTTGATACTTGATTTAGCTTATAAGCAAAAGCACTAGATACGAATGAATGAGTAGCTCCAGGGTCAAACAATGCATGGGCAATATGTCCTGATATGGAGATCATACCTTCCACCACTGCATTTGAGGCCATTGCTTCCCGGTGGGTTAATGCGAAAGTTCTTCCTTGCACCCGTGGTTGCTGAACCGATGACTGAGTTGCAGCAGGACGTGGGGCATTACTGGGCTGCATGAAGTTGCTAGCTTGTCCTCTGGGAGGATTCGTCCTCATGGTTGGCCTCCCACTTCCTCTACTCTGCCCTTGGCTTCCGCGCCTTGTCGGACAATTTTTCCTTCGATGTCCCACCCCTCCACAATTAAAACAAGATCTATCTAGGAGGCAGTTTCCAAAATGGTTTACTCTGCACCTCTGACACCAGGGAGCCTCCGAGATTCTGGGATGGGATGCAGAGGTAGCTTGTGTCTTCGAGGGAGTGTCTCTATTTCTCAACCATGTTCTCCCGCCTCTGGCCCCTCCTCCTCTATGAAAAGTGGTATTAAACTCAGACCCCTTACCACTGGTGGATCCTGATGCCATTATCATTGGGGGTCCTTGATATCGGGGGCGCTTAGAGTTGGGAATTTCTTCCACCCAGTCTTTCTGACCTTCTAGCATGTCCATTTCTACCTCCAAAGCTCTTCCTACTGCCTGGAGGTAATTTCTCAGTTGTAATGGAATCAGTCGGCCACGAATCTCTGATCTTAGGCCCTTTACGAACCTCTTCGTCCTTTCTGCTTCACTCCTTACCAAGGCATCAGCATACCTGGATAGCTGAGTGAATTTCTGATCATACTGGGACACATTCATAGAACCTTGACGTAGTTCCAAGAATTCTGTCGCCATCTTATCTCTGGCCGTCTCCGGGATGTATTTCTCAGTGAATTTGTTCACCAAAAATTCTCAAGTGATTGATTCCCTTGCATTCTTCATACTATGCTTCACTGTCCTCTATCAATGTTCCGCTTCCTTTTGGAACATAAAAGAAGAGAAGGATACCCTTTGTTCATCAGTGCAGTTCATAACGTCCAGGATCTTCTCTATTTGGAGAAGCCATGCTTCGGCTTGTAAGGGGTCCGCCTCCCCTTCAAATACGGGCGGTTTCATCTTCTGAAACTGCTCCAGTGCTCGGTGGGAGTTGTTACTCGCTCTAGTCATTAATTGTGCGAGCCACTCCGGCATCACCCCTGGAGTTTCCTCGTTCCCTCCTATTCGAACTTCAGAGTCTTCATTATCGTCCACGGGGTGCGCGCTCCCCATCATACTGTAGTGTGTCGTATCGAGCGACAGGGACTCATTAGGTGGTAGTTGGTTAAGATCCATGCGTTCTTCCTATAAAAATATAAGGGCGTCTAATCAACGTACTACATAATTAGAAATGAATTGGGATAAAACTTTAGTCTCATGCAATCATGTTAATAACATCACTTTTGCAAACAAGCAACTTGTTATATATATATATATATAGGTACATTCATCATGGATACAAAAGGTGTTATACTGACATGCCTACCTTCTTGGATATCCGGACTAACCCATGTGCATTCATTTTATATATGCCAGGGTACATACAACAATCTTAAGGATATCCATCATCTAACATACTAGGCCTATACATATATATACATCAAAAAGTGTCGGTTCAAAGGTTCACCCTTCATAGGGTAGAGTATCCCCACTTGAATCTCCGTTAGTGCTGCTGCTATCATTGCTATCATCCATATCTTCCTCGGGGTCTTCTTCCGGTGACTCGTCCCCGGCGCAGCACCAGTCGTCTAAATCATCATAAAGGTCCATATCATCTTCCCACGTTTCGTTCCAAAAGACGCCTCCATATGTAAATCATTTTCGGGTTTCTTCTTTTATTGTGCTAGAGTGCTCCGTCACTGCTATCTCAAGTGAATCTCCCACAAAGCTCTCTGTGTCAACATTGGTTGGTTCAGGCTCATTAGATGCCTGAGACTCAACCTCCTCATAATCTACGCAGTTTAGGGGTACAATCGTTTCCGCTAGATCAGTTTCATCCGACTCGTACCCCCAATCCATGGAATCCGCCACCCAGCTCTCACTCGAGCTATCGGAGCTAGAGACTGGCCAATATACGTCGGAGTCCCCCATCTACATGTAAACAAGAAGGTCGTATCAATCTCAAGCCCATGAAATAGTCTCAACATACGGCTATCATCAAGAAGCAGCATATATAGACACACTTGTAACTATACTCATCCTTAGTCTACTCATAAGTCTCATGTCTTTAGAATAATTTAGATTCGATAGATAATTTAATGCATTTCCTTGTCACATAAGACTAACAACCTAACTATGATCACACGTCTGCACGTATAAACCTAACAACTTCGTCATCTCTTACTTCTTCTACTTATAAACCTTGGCTCTGATACCAACTGTAACGGTCCCAGTTAAAATTTTCCATTTAACCACAATTATCTCGTACAATCCAAGCGTGGGACCCATCAAGGTATAATACTTCCATTATAATCATCAGAAAACTCTACACTATACATCAGAAATTCCACTAAAAATAACATGTATGATCAAATCATGACTTATCATGCCAACACATATGGTTCGATAATCCGTAAGAAACGCAGTCTACAATTATCATATCAAAGTATATATATATATATATATATATATATATATATATATATATATATATATATATATATATACAAAGTTATGATCCAACACCAGGTCCTTTAAGATTTACAAGTCAAAGACGACATCCAACTAAAAGTGCGCATGTTTATACAAAATCATATAAAAAGTAACTTTTAATACAATGGCTCCGGTGTTGCTTGTCCCGCACATTTGCCCTTAAGCGGGTCCTTTGTCCTTGTCCAAACCTGAAGGTGGAATTAGAATAGAGTGAGCTTGACAGCTCAGTGAGTAAAACAAGATTTAAGCATTGCCTATCAAGTAGGTCTACATGGCTAAATTATCCGGTTGACAAGCGTATCATTATACTATTTTTATAAAATTTGGTTATTAGCCAAGAACCCAATCAGAACACATTAGCAAGACTTTCCTAGTCGACTAGGCCATCCTATAGTCGACTAGGACTACCTATAAGTCGACTAACTCTAAAGCTATAGTCGACTGATTTCACTCCACACGTATCTGCTTCTCTGTTGGCTGCCAGGGACTTATGTAGTCGACTACCCTTCCTGGTATAGTCGACTACTCAAGTACTAGTCGACTTGAAGGTCCCCTTAGTCGACTAGTTATGGGTCAGAAGTTGTGTTACTCTCTGTATGTCACCTATAGTCGACTACCCTTCCTGGTGTAGTTGACTACACAATTTATTAGTCGACTTGTAAGTCGACTGTAGTCGACTAATTATGTCCAAAACAGATTGTTAACTCTCTGTTTGCTCTCTGTATCAGGGGTTAGTCGACTACAGTCTGTCTGTAGTCGACTAACTCTTTTCCAGCAGTTTGTCTGCCTAAATATCACACTTATAGTCGACTTATCCCAGGGACCAAGTCGACTAACCTACATAAAATTTTGCCTGTAAGAAGTTATTCCAGATTAAACACTTAGGATTTTATGTATGATTATATTATAGGATTTCTATCTTAGCAATATCCATATACTTATTAAACACACACACTGTGCTCCCCCTTCGGCCTCCTCCGGTTCAACCCGGTCCCTTCCTCCTATAATCATTTCACACAATAAATTTCCCCCTTCAACCACCTCCGGTTCAACCCGGTCCCTTCCTCCAACACATTATCGTATAATTTCCCCTTCTACACCTCCGGTTCAACCCGGCCCCTTCCTCCCGAGTACAACAATCATATCATCATATAATATCAATATGCAAAGACATATAAGGTGGCAACAACATGCGAGCTTTATAGTCTTTATTTTAACATATAACAATATCATGGATTCATGAACGAAAATGAGTAAGTACTTGTGGAATTGTAAACACATGAGTCTTTATGAGGTAGCTAGCCTTTCTTGATATCACAAAATATGCATGATCCCAAAAATATACATAGTGTCAAGTACCTTGTTTATCTCTTACGTTTCATTTCATTTCCTACTTTATCCTACTTATCATGTCATTAGGATCCTCATGTTCTACTCACCCTTTGAAGTGGTATGCTCTACCTCAAGTTGATATCCCGCTACAACGGAGTCTACAAGTCATAACGCCAATATTAGTTCATAATTAACGAAAATGATACAAGAGGGTATAGTCCTAGGAGTGTTTTCTTACCGTTCGACCAATGACACTCCCCTTGACTCGTTCTAACGGTTCCTTGGAGGAATACGGGACTTTTCTTGTATGTGGACTGAAGAAAATCAAGTGGGGAGTTGAGATGGAAAAGGGTGTTTTTATGTAAGAGAAATGGGGGAAATGGGGGCTGTTTGGCTGTGTTTTTTTGCTGCTGTGCTGCTGGTTTTGCTGTGGCTGCTGCTGGCTTTTGCTGTTGCTGCTGTTTTTGCTGCAGCTGCTGCTGCAGCTTTGCTGCTGCTGCTGGTGCTGCAGGAAAGAGAAGAGAGGGAGAGAGTTTGTGAAGAGAGAGGGAGTTTGATCAAAATGAGGTAAGTCTCTTCACCCCTCCCCTATTTATAGCCTCTAACTTCCCACAAGAATGTGCCAAGTGTCCCCTACTCAACCCATTACTCTACCCTACACCATGCCCTATGACAAGCTCCATGCCTCCCCCCTCTCCATGAGGTACAAGTATGGTGAGAGGTGGTAGTAAGTCAAACACATGTGGGGTATTTCTATATCTATATACATGGGTGTATACATACCTATGTATTCATTTTATATACATACACACTTAAATAGCATGAATTAAATAAGGTATCTAGCATGCATACCATTTCCCATTACCCCTTTAGGGTATGATTATTTAGGAAAGTGATGTTTAATTAAGGTAGTGTTACACGCCTAATGTCGCACACCTACGAATTTTTGGGTATGTTGCATATGCTCAAGTACCTGAAGTCAAAAGAAAGAACCTGACAATCATGATGAAAAGTGCATTTTCATCGGATATAGCGAGGAGTCGAAGGCATACAAGCTTTACAATCCACTAACTGAGAAACTAGTGATTAGTAGAGACGTTATTTTCAATGAAGCTGAAGCATGGAGTTGGAGTAATAAAGAGACTGTCAAAGAGCAACCCATGGTGAATGAACCTGGCGAGCCCCTAAAAGAGGTTCCACCACCAGCTATACCACCATCTCCTCAACATACTACACCGTCTTCTGCAAGAGGCTCTCCATCTTCTGGGGAAGAAGTAGCAGCGAATCCTCCGTGCAATGAGGTCCCATCAAAATGAGAAGCCTCAGGGAGATTTATGAGCAGATAGAAGAAGATGGAGAGACTAATCTCTTCTGCTTATATACTGATCATGAGCCTCTCACTTTCAAAGAGGCTGAGGAAGAAGATTGTTGGCGATCAGCAATGAAGGAGGAGATTCATGCCATCCAGAAGAACGACACATGGGAGTTGACAATACTTCCACAAAGTCACAAGGCAATAGGTGTCAAATGGGTGTACAAGATCAACGCACAGCAGATGGTGAAGTTGATCGATATAAGGCGAGACTTGTCGCGAAAGGCTACAAACAAAAGTACGGCATCGACTATGAAGAAGTCTTTGCACCAGTTGCTCGATTGGACACAGTGAGACTATTAATTTCACTTGCAACTCATCACAGGTGGAAGATATATCATATAGATGTCAAGTCAGCTTTTCTCAATGGTATTCTTGAAGAAGAGGTGTACGTACATCAACCAGAAGGTTTTCTGATAAAAAGACAAGAAGATAAGGTTTATCGCCTGAAGAAAGCCTTGTACGGCTTAAAGCAGGCACCACGGGTTTGGAATACCCGAATTGATGGTTATCTTCATCAAAATGGCTTCACCAAATGTCCCTATAGCATGCCATCTACATAAAGAGCACCCATCAAGGCGAATTTCTAATAATTTGTTTTTATGTTGATGATATGTTGTATACAGGAAGTAGCGCCGAAATGCTTCTGAATTCAAGGCGGCGATGTTTAATGAATTTGAGATGACGGACAATGGATTGATGTCCTATTTTTTTGGCATCGAAGTGAAGCAGCAACAAGATGAGATATTTATATCTCAAAAGAAGTACATGAAGGAGATCTTGGAGAAATTCAAGATGAGTAACTGCAAACCGGTGAACACCCCAATAACTACAGGAACGAAGCTATCAAGAGAAGGAAATTGAGATTTTGTAGACTCGACTCTCTTTAAAAGTCTAGCTGGTAGCCTGAGGTACTTGACAATTATAAGGCCTGATATCGTTTATGGAGTCAGACTTGTGAGTCGTTATATGGAGACGCCGAAGGAGTCTCATTGGCTAGCTGCGAAGATAATTTTAAGGTATATCAAAGGCACACTTAACCTTGGTCTATGTTATGCTTATGGTAAAACTTCAGATTTAGTAGGCTATTCAGATAGCGATCATGGAGGTGACCAAGATGAGAGAAAAAGCACCACTGTCTATGTCTTCTTTCTTGGGTCAACTGTATTTTTATGGACCTCAAAGAAGTAAGGAGTTGTGGCCTTATCTTCATGTGAAGCAGAATATGTGGCGGCTGCATCTACAGTCTGTGAAACAATTTGGCTGAGAAATATTTTAAAGGAGCTGGATCATCCACAAGAAAATCAACAATGATATTTGTAGACAACAAATCAGCTATACAGCTTGCAAAGGACCCAGTACACAATGGGAGGAGCAAACACATAGATACACGGTTTCATTTTCTTAGAGATCATGTAAGAGAAAACTATAGTACTGGAGTATTGTCATACTCTAGATCAAGTCGCAGACATATTCACCAAGTCTCTAACAGTAGATACATTCAGAAGATTAAGAGACAAGCTCGGCATGACTACGCTTCAGGTTTGAGGGGGTGATTTGTTGGAGTTATGGACTTAATGCAAAATCAAAGCTGAAGCTTATTGACTCTACCACTAAAGTTATGCAAAACCTATAGCATATTTACTAAGAGAGATTTGTGAGGTTATTAACACATGTATTTATTATACTTGAAACTTCATTGTATACAATCCTATATAAGGGGTCATATGGTTGTGTTGTAAAGCACAACAAAAGAAGAAAACAAAGAAAGCAAAGCAAAACATTGCAGAGCTTCCCACTTTGTGAAAAGTATTAGCTTGGGTGAATTTATTTTTGGAGGTACTAAAAGGGTAGCAACCCAGTACTCAAGAGTGTTTGGAGTTAGCAAACATCTATCGCCTCTTCACTTGCCTGTCCCCCAGTCCAACACTAGCACCATGCGGAATCTAATTGTTGTATGCTACTTGAGAATTATCAACTTGAGGATTGAGGCATACCACGGAACCGCCATTACATGCCCAAAAAACTTAGAAAAGGATAGATATATTTTCCTAACCCGTACCTTGCTAGTTGCAATAACATGTCCTCAATATAGTCTCCAAGCATCAAGAATCCCAGTTATTTCCAATTATTGGAAACTTTGGCATATTCAACCTTCATTTAACAATCCACATGTTCTTATTTCACTTAATAAGTTTCAAGTTTTGTAGAAGCGGCTAAGAGACTATCCAATTTATTGTGTAGTTCAAATCTTCATTCAAGTTTACCTCAAGTGTATAGTTACCCATACAACCTGATAGTAAAGTTTCAAGATGTTTTATAGTTCTTGTTAGGAGCCCAAGTGTAATATCTCAGTAGTATCAAAAGTTATATACCAGCTTCTGCAATTCCAAGTTGCCCAGCAGAAGAGAGCAACTTCAAATACCACAGATCTGTGTAATGTTCTTTGGTCAATTATGGTAGAAGAATGATGTTATTAATTGATCAAGTAACCAAAGTTATTTCCTGATGCTTCATTGGTACAAGCTTTAAGGAGGCCCAAAGCCCCTCGCACCCCAACCAAAGAAAAAGTCTGCTATGATGGATTGTCACTGTTTGGAGTCTGTGGACTAGTTTGAAAACAGGGTTTCCCTGAATTGCAGGAGTCCAACTTTCTCTACTGTGCTTTTACATATCCTTGGAACACTAAAACAGATGTCTGGCTGGTCTGGAGCTAAAGAGGCTGCATAAAGACTTGAAGTCCCTAACCTTCACTGTTAGAAAGTCCAAGTGCACAGGCGGAAGAGAATGGGAAAGTTTCTTGGACTTGTTTGATTTGTACATTGCAAATTCGAGCATTTTCCAATCTATGACTGAATGATTGCCTCCACTTTTCTTACTCCTAATGGAGATAATCCCTCTGCCCATATGCATTGTGCAAGTTGTCTATCAAAGAGACTTTTTTCACTGGAGTGCTTATGGTTTCTAAATTGCCGAATTAAAATGGAAAAGAAATCAACGATAATAAAACCTATCTGAATAATGTTGGACTAGAAGGATGGTATGAAGCTGAGTAGTTAAGCCACATACAATTTTGAAAATTTGTGGAAGCTTTCTTGTACAGACCGTATAACTGGCAACTGCCCTGAGAGTTTCATAGATCATCAATTTTGCACATAACATGATTTCTGAAAAATCTAACTTCTAGTATTAACATCAAATATGCAACTAGTAAGATTCTCCAGGCAACCACCGACCTTTTATTGAAAGGAAAAGAGCTTATGTCCATTGGTTTCCTTAAACTAACCACTTCAGTTTGATGTTTCTATTTGTATGTTTTACTTTTGTGGTGACAATTTAATTCAATCCTTTTATATCCAAGTATAAGGGTGTAACTAAATCCTTTGAAGTTCTAGTGAAGTTATCACCTATGGTTTGAGAAATCAGCAGATGTTGCTCAAGCTCTTCTCAAACTGCTTAAATTCCTTTTCCGGTAGCTAACATCTTGGTGTTGGCTTTTGTCTAATTTGTAAACAGTTTCACTTGATATTTGGCCTAAGTTTCACACTGTAGTGTTACCTTTTTAGAGTCTATAGTGTTCTTGTATCTTTTAACTGAGGAAGAAAACACATCTGCAGACACCTAATCTCTAACGTGTTCTAGGAGATTGGCCACATACACTTGTTTTTTATGCATTGCCTTTTGCTTGACATGTCAAACTGGAGCAACTCCTATTGTATTTGAAATACTTATTCCTCACCTGTCCTTCCCTGTATAACTCTTTTTATTTTTAGCAAGAAATTAAGCAAAATTTTTGTAATGTTGGTTACCAAATTGTATAATGATAGACTGCCAAGCAGTTCAATTTTCTGTAAACATTTTGTTCTGAATATGCAGGAATGAAGGCATTATGGAATCATAATGTTTATGGACCAACTCCAAGCATTGCTTCTGCTCACTATCTATTGGTAACACACACACACAGACACACACAAACAACAAGCCCCCTTCCTCCTCCTCTTAGTTTCTTTGAGAGTAGTAATTTATGTGTTACCCCCGCTCTTCAACAGTTGCATGCTAAAGAAAAGAATGATGCTAATCTTATGGTAAAGATTATGCAAGTCATGAAAAAGAACTCTTTGCCTCTTCAAGCTGGTACAGCAGACATAGTCTCTTCAGGTACTTCGAACACTAGGTTTACATATTCGAAGGATATCAGTTCTTGATCTTATAGCATCTGGTAACCAAAATATATTTGCAAATATAAAACTTGTGTCTAATTTTTTGTAAGACTTCATTACATATTTTACATCTAATCCTAGATTCTGTTATGGGACTCTGCAGCATCTGTTATAATGGAAATGATTGGGCTTTGATGAAAAAATATTCTAGAAGATTTCTCAAGGCAGGTGTTAAATTGCATCGTACTGCATTTGACATTTGGATGGAGTTTGCTACAAAAAGAGGTATGGCCATAACAATTTGTTTTATAAGAATATGAAGTTTTTTTTCCTTCTACAGATGTGGGATTTCTTTTTGTTTTTGCACACGCAAGCACAGAGAAGGGGGGGTGGGGGTGGGCTTACACTATATGTTTGTATGTGTGTATATGCCAATTTTAAGATGGGCACACCTCGAAATATGGAGATGCAATAATTACTAAGTGAGGACTATGAGAGACACATAATTTGGACTTTTACTATGTCTGTTGATTCTAAATAAGTTCTTTCACATCAAATAAATGATAAACCTGCATTCAAATTATTGTGCTGATTAAGTTTTTTTTTTTTTTCCTTCATAGCACTTTTAGGTCGTTAACTAGCTTGGTTGGGTATCTTTAGTCTCATTTGCTAAGATATCAAAGCTTGATGTAGCAGGTATCTGTAGATCGATCCATGACCATTGACTGGATGTCCTGCATTTGCCAAGAACACAAATTCACAGCGGATT
The DNA here is from genome assembly GCA_038442645.1 of Agave tequilana. NCBI lineage: Eukaryota > Viridiplantae > Streptophyta > Magnoliopsida > Asparagales > Asparagaceae > Agave > Agave tequilana. The sequence goes on from JAVJIF010023887.1 coordinate 26,144, forward strand.
AATTCATATTGTAATATTTTCTATATTGCATGGTTCCCAATCTAGACCCTAGATTCTGTTTGGTCCCTTTCTATCCAAGTTCAATCATTGGATGAGAGATAAATTGAATTTTGGTCCCAAACATAATCAAGTGAACTCTCGCTTTCATGTGTGAATCTATATTTGTAGCTTTTTCTTGATGCTCATTCAAACAATTCCTTAACCTTCCACTAGCAAATTGAAATGAGTTGGAATTCTCCTATGTTTTATGTTGTGGGGGCAATAGATTGGTGCCTTTGCAATGGACAGTTATTTGATAAAAGGTACTTTATCTTGGTAGTAAATTTCCACCAAGTTCAAAGCTCCATATCATCTTAGATTGGTCCAATAATATATGTTTGTCAATCCCCGTTAACTAGGATGTTTGCTCGGCTAGCTCCTGAAGTCATGGGAGCACTACCATTGACTTGCCTCGTTGTGGAACCAACTAGATCTGAAACTCTTTCATGGTGGAAACTTAATTCCTATTTTATTTGTTGGTTTCCACCTTACAGTTGGTTTACATGGTAAATTGTGTGTTTTCAACTTATTTCCCATTTGTTAAAATCTTATTTTTAACTCTATGAAATTTCCTAAAGAATCTTACTGCATGCAAATCCAAGCTGCAGTCCAGTCTGATCGGACCCTCATCACATTATCATACAATCATTGAACAGTACTGGAAAAACCTAATGCTGAATCTGCCATAAAAAAATTCATGTCATAAGGACTCATCTGGTTAAGCAGGTCCTTCGAGTATCGAAGCTTGATCTTTAAACAATCCTTTATTTTAGTTAATGATATTAGGTATTTGAGGTTGGCCATCAGTGAATTTATCTTGTGTTTGTATTATCTTTGAAAATGACCTTTATGGTTGATTCTCTAACTCTACTTCCACAGGAGATGCTGAGTCTATATGGAAAATTGAAAGCCTAAGATCAAAAGCAGTAAAAAAATCATACAATTGCAAGTGGATTTTCATGTGCTAAGGTAATCTTATTCTTTTCAAGATGGAGAAATTCCCATACAGTTAAATTTTGAAAATTTTTTTTTGCGACTTTTATTTTGTTGGTTCATGATTCATTTGTTGACAGGTAAACCTTGTTACTATATTGTTGCAGTCCGTCTGATTTAGTCAAAGAAAGTTTAAATAATTGATTGTGGTATTCTAGAAACCAATGGCTTTTTCCTTAATTTTTTACACGCATGTTGGCAGCTATCTTGAACTATTGCATTTATCTCTGAGCTCATTAGTTACTATGTATTTTCGGTGTTGGCTATGCATCAGGTAATACTATTGCACATACACAATTCAGTTATCATCAAAGTTTTCTTAGTCGATTGATTAAGTTTAGTCAACTTGAGGATGCTTTTAAAAAAATAAAAACAAGGAGAGATTTAGAATTATGGTATTGCAAGAAGTTCAAAGTTTTTAAAAGGGTTACCATGGCTGATGAAGTTATTCAACAAAATTATGATTAAGAAAATGGCTACTGATCGAAAGAGAAACATAATTATTTATAAGAATAAAGAATCTATAAATTGAGCAGACTAACATGAAACCAAGCTTATCAGCAATAAGATGAAATTTTGAGGGATAATTATTTTGGTAAATCAATTTGGCATATTTGTAAGGAGTCCTACCATGAAGCTTTATACTTTGGTGACAGGTGCAATAATTTATAACAAAGAAAAGATACCTACACATGGTTTCATTAATTTGGGAAAGTGCTTGTGATAGAGTCCCTATAGAAATTCTATCATTTTTAATTTATTCTGGACATACTCATAAAATTTCCTTGACTGACTTGTGATACAGTCCAGAGGGTTTCTATTTGGTAGCAAGATCTTAAACTGCATGATCAATATGATAGTTTCCTATCTGCTAGATGGCCTTTTAGGGTTTATGGTGAGCCCCTCTCTTGTCCAATATTTCCTTGACCATGATTCAACACTGATTGTGAGGGTTGATGTCCTCAGTTGGCACTCAATCGTAAATTTTGTCAACTTACTTGGATCCTTGTGCTCCTGGCCCCATTTTGATGAGAAAAAATGACGATGATGATAATTGTATAGGTCGTAAGGGGATAACATGATGACATAAAGAAACAAGCATCTAATAGTGTTGTTGTGGATACATATGGAGTACTAACTAGTGTGAGAAAAACTTGAAGGGGATAGAGATCCATTTCCTATCCCCCGTAACCTTACATAAAAGATCTGCATTAATCCTTCATCTCTTTGCATTAGTAATGAATTAACTTATAATAAATATTCTCGATGAGGTCTCATGGTGTGTGTTGTTCCTTGATGATGCTAGTTAGCTGATGATACTAGAGAAGGGATAATTTCTCAACTAGAAAGGGAGAAATAGCTTTGGCGTCCAAAGGATTTAGCATTGACAAGACAAAAATAGAACTTAAGGGGGGTAACTTTAGCAAAATCAGGTGAAGAATGGAGGTATACTTCTGATTCACATTAATGGCCAAGAAATACCTTTAGTGATATATTTCAGTCACATGTTACTTTGGTTTATCACTTATTTGGTTAATTTCACGTACTTGACAATCAATTGCTTGTTTTGCTTTAATGAGCCTATCAGGTTGATGCTGGCGCCTACATTATTTGTGGAACTAATATTCAGTTAGGTTTACTTTTCGTGTTTATTTGTGGAAGATGCATAATCGTCAAAACCAACTGGCTAATTTGTTAGTATTGTATATTTTCATGATAAATAATAAAACTGTTAGGGGCATTAACAATTAAAGCTAGCATGTTGATTTTCAAAGGGGTGATGGAAACTGTTATGCTAGGATACTTGGTCTGAGGAGCTGTACTCTTCTGACTACATGGATACTTCAATACCTGACCCATACATGTTGGATATACCTTCTGACATCAGGCGAAGAAATTTTGAAACTAATTCACTATCCAAGACACATTGGAGGTTTAGATGTTGTTTTACTGTTTGTCTTCTGGATCGAAAGTTCAGCAGAATTGAAATAATGCACTGGCATACAATTTTTATTTGCTGATGTATGCGCGTGTGTGTGTGTGTCTATATATATATATATATATATATATATATATATATATATATATATATATATATATATATATAGAGAGAGAGAGAGAGAGAGAGAGAGAGAGAAATGTATATCGGCCGACGGCTGAGAGACCCTCTCAGCCTGCGGTGACGTGGCACATTATTAGCCACACTAGAAAGGACGCCCCGCCTATCGAAATAGTTGAAATTACTAAACACCCCTGCGGTAAAAGACAGTGGATCTGTATAGTTTATTATATTTTTATATATTCTGACGTTACTCAATTTTTGTCACAATTATCTTTTTTAACTGCGACCAAACTGCCAACATTATTTTTATCAAATCACGAAACTAATTTGAATGCTTCTTTATTATTTTTTTGTTATCTGATTTGAAATTTAATGATTTTTTAATATAGTCGCAGTTTACTTTTTTTTCACATGTAATGTATAAATTATTATTATTTTTTTACATATTGAATTCGGATAAGGACTGCGACTATGATCGCAGTGCTTAACGAGAGCAAGTCGTGGACGTTTTTTTTGTTTGGTTAAATGTAATAACGGTGACTAATAACTGATAGTATTATCCAGTGTTCTAAATATCCCCGATATTGCGCCGATATTGCGTTTACGGCACCTAGCCGCAATGATTTGGCATATCCAAACCGATATAGCGATTTTCACTCAAAATCGCCGATAAATCGGCATGGACCCGATATATCGGCCGCAATTTCGACGATTTTGGACCCGATATAGTGTTTTATACTCAATTTCTAGGTTAGGTATTTGGGTAATTCGAGCGATGTGGCAATGTGGCATTTGTGAAGATTCTACACTTGGATAGTGATTATGCATTTATAAGCTTAATGTAAGTTATCGAGTTAAGTATATCTTAAACATATAAGTATGATGTTTTATGTAGCTTTATATAATTTATGCATATATTGTCTTGTTGAGATGCAATTTAAGACAAGAAGATATGATATTTACAGTCAGATTTTGACATCCGATTTTTGAAAATATCCCCGATATGTCCCCGATATATCCCCATCCCCGATAAATTTTTCCAGCCGATGTAGCCGCTGTGGCCGCCATTTAGAACACTGGTATTATCGCAGTTTACGTATTTTTTTAATATATTTTTGTTCTTCATTGTGACTGTTGTCTGATCCGCCTATGAATTATTAAATTGGTTTTTACATATAGCATGCGATCAAGGACTGCGACTATGGTCGCAGTACTAACGAGAGCATTTTTTTTGGATGATTTTTTTTGTTAAGTTAAATGTAATAACGGTGTCTAATGACTGATACTATAGTCGCAGTTTACGTACGGTTTTATATGTTTGATTTTTACTGTAACTTATTGCATGCGAAGTAGGACTGCGACTATGGTCGCAGTGTTTAAGAACAGCAGTCGCAATTTTCTAATTTGTGATATACAGTGAAATATACTGATTTGAGAGGATTTGCGATGATGTTCGCAGTATTATTTGTTTATATAATTTATTTTTGGACTGCGACCATGGTAGCTGTTTGTAACTTTATTGAATGCAAAACGATCAAACTGTTTATGACTAGACAGCGACCGTGGTCGCAGTTTCATATGTAATTATTATATGAGTACTGCGACCATTATCGCAGATAAGATGCTGAATTAATACCTATACGGTATAATTTATATGTATTTTAAAAATGTGAAAGATTATTTTACAGATAGAAGTAAATTTTATTTATAATATAATATGGTGAGAAAGAGACCTTACAAAAAAAGAGCATTAAAAGCTTTTAAGAGAAGACAAAATAACGTTGAATATCAGAAGATCAGGAAATCCTAATCCTCGTCATTATCACCATCATAAGTAGATTCGTCGTCTTCATTTTCCTGATCTTCCTGTTCATCACTTATTTTCTCATCATTTTCCTGTTGTTGAGGTTTTTTTGGTTCATCGATAAACTCCCAGAATGGATCGTCTCTATCAAGCTCTTCGTTCGATCCGTTGCGAGAAAGCAAGCCTATAGCATCAGAGGACATGCTTTCATCAAGCATGTCTCCGTCAAGTGGCAGAGGAATAATGTCCTCACTAACCCAATGAAAACTTCATCATCCTCATGAATAGGAGGATCAGTTAAAATATTATTTGATGTAGTGAGATAGTCAAAAGGAGTGAAGTCCAGACTGGTATCAGATTCACTAGAATACCCTGAAGAAAGAGGACCGGTGGGGGATTGATTGAAGTTGAATTCTGAGTGTTCAGAGGAAGAAGATGGGGAAGACATGATTCAAGAATGAATTGTTTTTCTAGAAGTTTTTGAAATCAAATTGAAAAGGAAGAGCAAAAAATATAGTTTTTAGATATGAGATAATATATTAGTTACAAGTACTATATAAAGGTCAATAATGTGAAAGAACATGAATAGTAATAATAATTGTTATAGGTGACGGTTGAGTATGATTAGAATTGGTAAAGAAAAATTAAATATTTAATTGAAGAGTTATGGCTGAAGAATCCGAAGAGTTCCTTTTTTCCAGAGGTTTACTACGTGAAGTACAAATAAACTTGTTATAGAATGTTTTACCTATATCTTTAGATTACGTATGGTGCACATCTTTCCTTTATCGTGATTAACATTAGTGCATCTCTTTTTTCTAGACTGTTGTTGTATCACGATAGATAGATTATTAATTACTTCATTAAATTCAGTATAATTAATATAGTATTTTTATAAGATGTGATATACGCGAACTGATCTCAGGGTCGCATGGCTAAACTATCTTGTAAAATTATAAAAAATCTTTTTATAAGATTGCGACTTTGGTCGCAGTGCTGAAGGAGGTCGCAGTGCTGTACGATAACATGTTTTCGTCTGTTTTTTTATGTGAATAAGAAATGCAACTATGGTCGCATACTTGATATAAAAAAGTTTTTGTTATACTATGACTGCGACTAGTGTCGCAGTCGTCATTTAAAATTGAAAGTTATTTTGTATTAAGTCTGCGACTATAGTCGCAATGATTGAAAGTTTTATTATACTATGAGTGCGACTATGATCGCGAAATTTATAAAACGGTGAGAATTCTGTTACAGAATGCATGTGAAAAAAGATAGCTTCTGTCGTCGGAGTGCTGAAGGATATCATTTTTTTATGTTTCAAACATGTTTTTTTACTTTTCAATGCTTCTGTTTATTTCACATCATGTTGATCCAAATTTTTTTCTATTATATTTTCGATGTAGTAGAATTACGAATTTTATAACTGTAGATATATTCAACTGAAAATTATTTTAGGTAAATTTTGTTTTGGATGAGTTTATGGCAGTTTAGAAGTAAAAAAGGGGTATTTTTGTCATTTTGATTCACGAATGTTTAGGCGGGATTTTTTTATTTTTTTTGGCGCCTACACTCTGCGGCCGATCTGTGGCATATATTCAGCCACGTCCCGCCGGCTGAGAAACTCTCTCAGCCTGCCGGCTGAGGTACAGTAACCCCATATATATATATATGGGGTTACTGTACCTCAGCCGGCAGGCTGAGAGAGTTTCTCAGCCCGCGGTGACGTACCTCAGCCGGCAGGCTGAGAGAGTTTCTCAGCCCGCGGTGACGTGGCTGAATATATGTCACAGATCGGCCGCAGAGTGTAGGCGCCAAAAAAATCAAAAAAAATCCCGCCTAAACAATCGTGAAACAAATTGACAAAAATACCCCTTTTTAATTCTAAACTGGAATAACTTTCAATTTTATATGACAACTGCGACACAGTCGCAGTCACTAGTCGCTATAACGTCTGCGACCCTAGTCGCATTCTATCGTACAGCAATGCGACCTCCTTCAGTACTGCGACTAAAGTCGCAATCTTCTTTCGCATGCCTTATGTATTAAATGAAAGTAATTAATATTCTTTCTACCATGATACAACAACAGTCTAGAAAAAAGAGATGCAATAATGTTAATATCAATAAAGGAACGCATTCTATCGTACAGCAATGCGACCTCCTTCAGTACTGCGACCAAAGTCGCAATCTTCTTTCTCATGCCTTATGTATTAAATGAAAGTAATTAATATTCTTTCTACTATGATACAACAACAGTCTAGAAAAAAGAAAAGATGTGCACCATACGTAATCTAAAGATATAGGCAAACAATTCTATAAAAAGTTAATTTCTACTTCAAGCATTAAACCTCTGGCAAAAAGAAACTCTTCGGATTCTCTCGCAATAAATCTTCAATTAAATATTTAATTTTTTTACCACTTCCTACCATACTCAACACTCACCTGTAACAATTATTATTACTATTCATGTTCTTTTACAATATTGACCTTTATATAATGCTTGTAACTAATATATTATCTCATACCTGAAAACTATATTTTTGCTCTTCCTTTTCAATTTGATTTCAAAAACTTCCACAAAACAATTCATTCTTGAATCATATCTTTCCCATCTTCTTCCTCTGAACACTTAGATTTCAACTTCAATCGTTCCCCCACCGGTCCTTTTTCTTCAGGTTATTCTAGTGAATCTGATACCAGTCTGGACTTCACTCCTTTTGACTATCTCACTACATCAAATAATGTATTAACTGATCCTCCTATTCATGAGGATAATGAAGATTTCATGTGGGTTAGTGAGGAAGACATTATTCCTCTGCCACTTGACGGAGACATGCTTGATGAAAGCATGTCCTCTGATGCTGTATGCTCGCTTTCTGGCAACGGGTCAGACGAAGAACTTGATAGAGACGATCCATACTGGGAGTTTATCGGTGAAACAAAAAAAACCTCAAAAACAGGAAGATGATGAGGAAATAAGTGATGAACAGGAAGAGCAGAAGAATGAAGACGACGAATCTGCTTATGATGGTGATAATGACGAGGATTAGGATTTTATTTTGTTTTCTTTTAAAAGCTTTTAATTCTGTTTTTTTGTAAGGTCTCTTTCTCACTAGATTAACTTATAAGCTCTTTTAATTACATATGAAACTGCGACTGCTGTTCTTAAACACTGCGACCATAGTCGCAGTGCTAGGTCTCTTTCTCACTAGATTAACTTATAAGCTCTTTTAATTACATATCAAACTGCGACTGCTGTTCTTAAACACTGCGACCATAGTCGCAGTGCTACTACGCATGCAATAAGTAAAAATAATTCATACTTTATAAGCAAAACATATAAAAACATACGTAAACTGCGACTATAGAATCAGTACTTATTCACCGTTATTACATTTAACTTAGCAAAAAAATTCATCAAGAAAAAATGCAGTAGAGTGTACTGCGATCATAGTCGCAGTCCAGAATCGCATACTATATGTAAAAACCAATTTAATAGTTCATAGGAGGATCAGGCAACAGTCAGAAATTAAGAACAAAATATATAAAATAAATACGTAAACTGCGATTATACTATTGCTCTCGTTAAGTACTGCGACCATAATCGCGATAATGCGACCATAGTCGCAGTCCAGGATCGCATACTATATGTAAAAAATAATTTAATAGTTCATAGAAGGAACAGACAACAGTCAGAAATGAAGAAAAAAATATATAAAATATAAAAATATAATAAACTATACATATCCACTGTCTTTCACCGACATAGTAGCTTTTCATAAGGGGTATCTAGTAATTTAACTTCTTATAAGCGGGCCGCAAGTTAGTGGCGCTTCAATCTTGAGCCACGTCACCGCAGGCTGACAGAGTTCTCTCAGCTGCAGGCTGATATACATTTTTCTCTATATATATATATATATCATATATATATATATATATATATATATATATATATATATTGTAGTTTATATAAAAATGGCCATATCCTCATGCCATACTGTATGGTAGCATACCATTGTATCCATATCTGTGCTTCCTATATGTGCCCCTACGCCTGTCCTTTAGAAGAAATCCTTGAAATTCTTTTTGTTGTGTTTTTATCTTTTCTTCATTGTTATTCCCATTCTACATACAAAACCAACATCAAATTCAAATATATTCATGTATTAACTTATCCCTGACACATCTTATCGTAATATTTCATTATTGCTGTTTTCCATGGTCCATATGGTATGATAATGTATCCCATATCTGTGCAACTGCTAGTGGGAAGGATTTATGGTTCTGGAAACATAGTAATTATTTCAAACCTGTGATTACAGTTATTTTTCAGTATCTTGTATACATCACAGTTACTAGTTAGATTTTTTTTAATTGACACATTTTGATGCTAAGTTTTTCCTTTTATTCGTCTTATACGAGAAAACTCAATAAATATTATCAACATGTATGCATCCTTCCGTGTATGATCATCTGTGATTCCAGTGATTGTACTATTTTTGAATCTGTTGTATCTTGAGTAAAAACTTTACCATTATTATTTCAAGTCTTTGACCAAAATTTTGCCTGTACTTCCTGCTGTTGCACATCTCGGCAAGTTTTTAACTTTCTGTGTGACATACTAGTAGTTTTACAAGGTTTTCTATTGCTCTTGTATATGTTTGTTCATGATTTAGCCATTCTCCTTTTTGCAATTACCACCAAGATTATTTTTCTCAACCAAGGGTCTTTGCTCATGTTTGGTAACTGCTACAAAACAAACATTGTACTTATACTAAGTTATCATTTATGTGTTATTTGAGCCTTTTGGAAATTTAAATTTCTTATAGTATCATTATCTTTTGCAGGGATATCTAATTGAACGCAACCATGAGAGTGCTGCTTCTGTCATAAATCTTATGTGCCGGGTAGGATGTATGTAACCTTATTCCATGATCAGAACTCGAGTAAATTAGGTTCTGAGGTATAGTTTAAACACCTAGTTAAGCTGTATGTCTTCTAGGATTACAATCATGCATTTTGTAGTGATAAATGTGTTTTGTAGCTTGGTAGTTTTCTTGCACATGTTTTAGCCATGAATGTGTCTGAAGACACCGAAATTACACCTAAGGTTTTCATCCTAGTTGTTTCAGATTTGGTAAAGACAGCTAAATGAAGGTCATTAGGCCCTAACTAATGTTTGGTGATGGGATATTTTACCCTCGCTATTTAAAATATTGAAAATGCACGGTTGATCGTTGTAACACTTGAGGGTCGATCATCATGGACAGGTGGTTCTCTAATTCTAAATATTATCTAGGCGAATTGTACATGAATGTTAGACATTGGATGTTTGGTTTAATCTAAGTATCAATATAAAGAAATCAGGCATTTAGAATTGCATCCTCTAAACTAGCATCATGTGATCAATCTTGGTCTCTCTTTACTAATTTGTTTTGAATAACACCATTCCTATTAGAAAACTAATTTTAGAACATTAGATCTAAGCACAAGTTATTATTTTCAATTACATATTCACTCAAAGAGTTAAAAAAAATTAACTAATATAAACTACAACCAGGAAAGCAGTAAAAATCTAAGTGTGAAATATTAATTCTAAATACATAACATGTCAAATCTCTAATTAATTCTTGAAGTTAATTACCTAATAGATCCAGGTAAATTGATGTGAAGTGGAAGCCCTATACGAGATATCTAAATTGGTCCACATGAAAATCTAATTAAGATTCATCTCCCTAAATGCATGAAATAATTTAGCTATTCATAATTTGATTTATAACAATATATTCTAATAAATCAAGCATAATTAAATTACTAATATACTAATTGCGGGTAATTACAATAACTAAATTAATTCAGATAACTTAATAAACTATTAATAACTAACTAACTAAATTAATTAAAACTAATTATCTGTGAACAGTGCCGCCCGCTCTCTGTGCACGCTCGTCTTACTCAGCCTACAGAGCCACGAGGAGAATCCCGCGTGCCCGCCTGTCTTGTTTGCACGAGAAACAGAGCGAAAAAATGACACGCCAACCCCACCTTCGTTTTACACGTCGAACGAGGTGACAAAAGTGTAGAAAAAGAAAACTGTTGTCTATTCTCGCACGCAATCCAGCAGAAATGAGATTGCCGCCTGTTTTTTTTCACACTACGCACGAGGACGAGGAATCGATTTCGTCCACTGAAACGACGCAGACGCAGTTTCAACCGCAAATTCACCCATGCGGAAAATGACGCTCACGGTTGCTTCTTTCTCCCACAGTTAACGAAGACAATAATTTCCATGAAGTGCAGAAAGAACAAAAAAAATCTGAGGAAGAAAATGACTTCGCGGAGAATAAAAAAATTTATTTTAATGGAAATTAAAGTTGCAAAAAAAGAGGCAGCCCAAAACCCTAGTTGCTGCTGGCTTTTATAGCTACAATTCTTGGGTCTTTTTACAAATAAGTCCCTTTATTTACAAAATTTTATAGAAGATAAAAGAGCAAAATTTTACACTAAGATTTTCAGTCTGAAAATTACATTGAGCCCCCTGAACTTAGCAAAATTATATTTTCGCTCCAACTGGACTGAAACTTCTCGAATTGAATGCGGGTTTCTTTGACGGTGAATTTCGAGTGTAGTAGAGCAATTCTGGCAATGACAACTCTTCTATTTTACATTGAAGCTCTTTTTGGCTCGTTCTGTATCTCACGAGTGTGCAATTTATGTCTTTTCTCTTCCTAACAATTTTGTCTGCAAATAACCACTAAAAATACCCGGTGGCATTATTTATATACAAATGATAGATAAATAGAGCATAAAAATGATGTAAAATCGTGCTAATCATTTGGTTATTCCTTCCCATACCCCGATGAATTTTTTTTATGCCTTTGTGCGCTTATTGTTGCCTAATTCTTGTAGTGTGATAAGCTGAGGTGTTAGTTTATTCCTATAAATGATTGTATACTTGATATGGTATACTTTTTTATGAATATCATTACACATCTGTGATGTGAATCTCAGTTGTCAAGTACTATCAATGAATAATAAACTACATGCAACTCATCTCTACTCCTGAAGGGTGATTGAGTATTGTTTGAAATGATAATTTAGGTCAAACAAACAAATACAAAGTTCTCATGGTGATACCATTTTTATTTGTGTTATTCTCTTAGAGGAGGTTAGTTCTTGGATATCTCCCGATATGCCATTGCCAACTAGGTATTACAAGTTAGAATAACTAAGTTGGAACTTTGAAAACTGAATATGTATTAAATATAATTTATCTTGAGTTTTAACTTGGCCAATGCTTGCAACGTGATTAATTTTCATATTTGCAATATAAATGTGATTAAATAATTTGGATGTTATATATTGTTTAATTCATCAGATTTACAGTGTCTGTGTGTAATAAATGCTTTCAAATTGCATCATAAATATAATTAATTTAATTGGAAAGTTAGTTATTGTCAACTCTTAAAATTTACTATATTCATGGTTTTGATATTGGTATAATTATTATTTAGCATATCTCTTCTAGACACACTGATTTATCTTATGTTAGATGTAGATACAGTGCAGAGTTCCAAAGTTGAAAAAAGAAAACATTTCACAGTACATACCTTGATTTGGTAACATTATTTAAACGATACCTGACCTTGGACTCTGTACGTTATGTGAGCAGGATATTTCCGTAGTGCACTGATTTTTTTTTTTTTTTTATTGGCGTCTTTCTTTCTTTTCTTTCTAACTTATCTAGAAAAGTGGGACTTCATCCTTTTCAATTAAGAGATAATAATGAATCACATATATGTAGAGAAAGGGGATGTAGAGCAGATATCTTGATATCAATATCTCAGTTCAAAAATATAAACCATCGTCAGAATCTGTTCCAGTATCTGGATATTTGATATCTGTATCTGTATCTGTATCCTAATCTGGTCCAAATTTGGGTAGTTTCCAATCCACAAGAATATCAAATATTTGTTATTGTGCTATCTGGATGTATGAATGTTAGAAGAAGACTCAAAACACACACTAGCATAAAGCTATACTATTTGCTATCAGTTATAAATTCAGTCCATTATTTATTTCTAAATATCAAAATAATCAACAACTGATGTAATCATTTTAATACTTACATCGGCTTTAAGAGAGATAACAAAGAACTTCTGCCTAGACTCATCAAATTTGATAATGGATTTGTGTATATAACATAAATTTATAGTTTTCTTTGAGAGAAATATAAATTTATAATAATTATAAGTGGAGTGTTTACCGGAATATTTATGGCTGCTCCATTTACAGGCAGAGTTGATGTTGAATACCTTGATTCTTTATGGAACTAATTATCCGTATCCATATCTGTATTCACTTAAATAGATTAGGATATGTAGACATTTAGGAGATTTCACCCCTATCATATGATATCCCTCAGAAGGTCGCAAGGTCCCAGAGTAGGTGGAATCCCCAGTCTGAACACCCTAAGCCATGAACTTACCCTGCAAGAGCGAGTTCCAATATTACCAAAAAGACTCATCTCCCGAATTCTGGAAACTAATGTGATTCTGGTTTTTATATCTGAATGGGAAAATCCTGCCAAAAATACAATGGCATGTTCACCTTGTTAGCAGCAGGGGAAAAAGAAAGAAAGAAAGAACAGTGGCATGTTTAATAACCTAAATAAGATCCTTTCAGTCTTAAATTCCTTGACATTGTGCTCAACACATAGTTTCCATCTCAATTCTGATTATTAATGTCCAAATGAGAAAGCCCTGCCCAAAATACAATCTCAAATCTGGTTTTAATATCCAAGTAAGAAAGCCCCGCCCAGAATACACTGCTGCTAGCAATGCCTCTCTCTTCTTTTGCCTTCTTTCCTAAACTTCTCTACAGTCCAGTCCACCGTGCTCTTAGCCTTGGCCACAAACAAATTTGTGTCCCCTGTAGGGCAACTGAGCGTATAATGATCTGGCAATTGATACTCATGTTTTGGCATTAACAAAACCTGTTTTTCCATTAGGGTCAAAACAAACATTTAGTGATTTGGAAGGACTCATGAACTATTGTTGAAGAAATCTTCTTTTCTCTGAATGTTAAAGCCTCACCACTTTGTTTGCATTTGTTTCTGGCTATCAATATTTTGGGGACTGGCATTTAGCTTACTGAATGTATCTATAGGACCTCCCTGATAAGAAGAAGGCTGTTATTGCTGACGAACTTGTGAAGTTGGTAGTTGAATGGTCAAAGCAGGTGCTGAAAAGACAGAAGAAAGAAGACAGGGAGGTAATATTTCTTGATGTCACTTTATTGTTATAGTCATGATTGAAATTTGTGCTGTATTTTTCTCATTTAACTTTAGACCATCTCGTGTAGTTATGCCTTCTTAGCTTCATTTTCTTCTTTTTGAATGCCACTGAAATGCTTATGAAGTTTGAGCAGAATGCTAAGCTACCCCAACACACACACACACACACACACACACACACACACACACACACACAGACAGACACACAGACACACACAGAGAGAGAGAGAGAGAGAGAGAGAGAGAGAGAGAGGCACCATGGATGTCAACAGGGGTGTGCCCTCGTCTAAGATACTACCTAATAGACAAGTATTCGTAGGTCGACCAAGATATTACTTAATAGAAAAAAAAGTTATCAGGCAAAAGAGAAAAGTAGTCATAAGTCAACCAAGATTCTAAATAGAAAAAAGTTGTCTTGTCTGTAATCTCTACTCACCCGTTATATATCATATCACTTAATTTACACTTATCTTCCCTACCACCAATTCTTCCAGTTTTTGTTTGCTATTTGACTAGCCTACTGCTTCCATTAGCTTGGGATTGTAACTGTCAACTTGTTCTCTGTTCATTTTGGCTTATGTTGCCTCTCAATGTTCCTCATTGCTGTTGATCGAGTTTGAATTTTTTTCCCCCTCTACTTCCCTCTGTTATACTTCCTCATTGCCGTTGATCGAGTTTGAATTTTTCCCCCCCCTCTACTTTCCTCTGTTGTACTCACCCATCATTATGGTGGGTTAACCAGGCTCTAGCTGAAGCCCTGAAGAGTGACATTTCAGCAATGGCTGCTTCCTTGTTAAACATGGGGATAGATGCTAAGGTGAACGCCGAAGAGCTTCATTGCTGACTGGAGAACAGAGCTGTTACTAGTACTCTCTGGCCAACATTTAGTGCCCAATCACTATCACCCATTTCAATATGAGAAAGCAGAGGAAGACAAAAGGGCGATAATGAAGCATTCACGGATCTCCTCCATGCAAAATCCCCGCGTCTGAGCAATTGGAATTGTCGTAACCAGTCTGGTATTTACTTTTGTTGCAAGTCAATCCCACAAGTTAAATTTTTTGATTTGATTTTAACAATGATCCTTCTGCCCAACCTTTCTTTCGAGATTTGGTGTGGGATTGAATTCTGGAAAGCAAGAGCATTGTTGAGGGAGTGTAGCTCTTAGAGAACAAGGCTTTTGAGAGACGAAAAGGAAAATAATCAAGTTCAGTGGTGTAATGGAAGTGTGAAGCTTCTTACACTGCAGAAAGTTGATTGAATTATGTATTTACTTCTCTCTGCAATGCATTTTGGATTAGTTTGAAATGTATTTTTAAGGTGGAGATAATCTTGTGTGCATGATGGTTGATTATCGAATTTCTATCATATCGTTTGCCAGGATTTTACTACCCACATGCATATCTTAATCACAACAAGGTGAAATTAGCGGATATTTCACTTTTTAATTGCATATTTTCTTTTAAATATAATGAATAGTAGTCTAATAATACAAGTGAGATTTGATCAAAACCTCTTACACAATGAAAAAAGCTTTACCATCGTATATTTGGAGTTTTAATTTGATGTTTTTTCCCAGAAATTTTAATTAAATCAATATTCTGACTTAAATTAATTAGATAGGATTTATTTACAGGTTTACTTTTTTAATATTTATTTTATTTGACTCATCACGGTATCTATTTAAGTGAGATTGTCTTTCCACTGAAACATATTGTGGACTTTTTGTAACTTCACCTGTTTTTATACCATTGAGCCAAACTTCAATTAACTTTTTTTTTAATTTAAATAATGCTTATATCAGATATTTTAGTCAATTGTAAAGCTCATTTTGATAGGATTCGGTTCACGTGTGTTAGCCAAACACTCCCCTGGCCCCCCGTCCGAACAGTTCTCTCGGCACTTGATTTGTGCCCCCGGTCTCGTCTGAAAAATGATCTAATTCTTTTAACCGATGTCGACAGTCGTTATTTTGTGCCTCTCGTCTTTGAATTTCTGACTCCGCCATTGCTTATCACCTCATGGTCCTCAGAAAGTCCGAACCTCACATTCTTTAATTTTCATTTTACGACGTCGAATGACTACAACAGGGTGCTTCTCGACAACATTTGGGCATCAGACGACATTGCCTTTGTCTGAGAGCCATTCCCCTGATTTCGTATTCATCCTGATATTTACCAAGGGGAGTGTTTGGCCTCGTCTGCCAACCTCTTGATTCGAAATGAGAAGCCAACTGAGGCACTGATAAAAAGATCGGTTTGCTAGAGTTGCTGTTGAGTTCACTCTCTCCTGTCCTCTTGTACTTGCTACTGATATTGGCATTGCTAATTCCCAGTCCCCCACTTCTCATGGAATATGGGTAGATTTCTATTGTTCTTATTGTTATTTGTTGAATCAGTTTGAATGAAGAAAAAATGTATATTATTGATGAAAGTAATGCCTGAATTTATAAGCATTACAATTACATGATATGAAGATCTCTACTTTTAATATAATTAGTATTATATAGGTTTAACTCTAATACTACTCTTTCACGCCCTCGCCCAAATTCATAATGGAGGAAAAATTATGAAGCTGAATAAAAGAAGAGAGAAGAAAAAATTTGAAAAAAATCTGGTGAAAATTTGAAAGTTAATGTAGATCCCTTGGGGCACTCTTTGAAAACTGATCACTGAAAAACTTGTATCTTAAGCACCTCTCAAAAATTCTTGACAGACGAAACATCGAGAGTTTGGAAGAGCGTGCACGAGAGAAGGAGATATCGGTTGATTGAGAATATCTTGTGAAAAAGGAGGAGATGGATT